>JAJPUD010011101.1:35529-56583 GCA_023553655.1 Myrmecobius fasciatus | reverse complement strand
CTCTCTCTCTCTCTCTCTCTCTCTCTCTCTCTCTCTCTCTCTGCTGAGGCAATTGGGGTTAAGTGACTTGCTCAGGGTCATACAGCTAGGAAGTATTAAGGATCTGAGATCATATTTGAACTCAGGTCCTCTTGACTTCAGGACTGGGGCTCTATCCACTGCACCACCTGGCTGTTCCTGCATTCCTATCTATTTCAATAGAATAGTAATCATCTAGTTCTATTTCTCAAAATCCTTTCTTGAGGGTTCTATTTAGATCAGACAGTGGATCAGAGCCTATCTTCCTAAATATTTTTCATATGTCCAGCTTACATATGCTAAAGTACAACAGGTTGAGGCTTTATGCTTTCCATATTGAAAAGTTCCTTATCAATGTGAGATCTTTACTCAGATCACAGTTTGGATACTTGTTGGTCTATTCTTGTAGGACATACATATTGAAATCCACAAATGAATTAATGAATTAATAACCATTGTGTGTGGGAGGGAATAGCCTAATCTGTTCATAATGTTTGCTATTGCCTCAAATATTTTGTGGTATTGGAGGTAATATGAGAGGGAAATAAAGAAAAAATATGAACTTCTGATTCTGGTATTTAAGAGCTGCCATCTAGTTTCAACATACCCAGAAACCTAGAAAGCTTTATCTCATGTTTCCTTTCATACTGTCTACATTCAATGTCTGTACTGCATAATGTCATCTGAATTCTCTTTTTTTCCTTAAAGATTTTGTTCCTACTGACTTTCATGAAAATAGATACTCCCAAAGTTGCCCCCATTATATTCATTTGATGAAGTCCATTCTTTCATTTAAGTTATATCTTAGGTATTGTTTAATCCAGGAACACACTTACATTTTATTTTTTATTCTCACCATATCTGGCAAGTCATTTCAGCTAATACTACTCACTTGCCTTTAAATTTTAACATATAAATTATGATTTTTTTTATCTTTTTTATACTGATTTCCCTCATGCTATTTTAACTATTGTTAGCTATTTATATTTACCTCTTTTGTGTCCTTAATGATTTTACGGTATCTTACTAATAGAAATGAATTAATAAATGTTTAGTGAATGAGTGAGATGATACTTATTTGTGATATCATTTATGAGAACTTAACCAACAAAAATTATAACCTGAAGACTACTGAGGACAAAATTGCCCTCCAATATCTAAAAGCTTCAGCTCTGCTTAATTAAATCTGGTGCCACATAATTCTGTATGCTTAAATCACTTACAACCAGTTCTCTTCTTTAGACCCTAATCTGAAATCTTAGTTTTGCTTTTCATTCTTCATTACTTACCTTCTAGTCTGTACATTTATCCCAATCATTTAAAATGCCCAGCCTTTTAGAATTCTAGATCTACCTTATTTCAATGAAAATCTTGCAATGCAAGTATATGTGGGTAGGAAATTAAAAGGGATAAAGTATCATTATAGAAACTAACTGTAGTTAGCTTCACACAAAATGAATGTTCTCCTTAAGTTTATCACTGTTTCATCCTAAGATTATCTAGATTCTACCATTCCCTATTCCTTTCTAAAACAAGCTAATCTCTGGATGGTGTTAGGTGAATTAAAACATAGGTAATCAGGAATAATTTGTTAACTGAAATTAAAAGTTACAGATTGATATGTGATTAATAACTTCATTGTCCCTTTTTATCTATAGGCAAGAACTTCTTTTACTAGATGTGGTTGCTTTATAAAAAGTAAAGAAAAACTGTTTCCAGCTACCCTTTGGTTCAAGACAAAGCTATTTTCTATACAGTTGCCTAACAGCTAAAACTTGCTGCAATTCCTTTGGTCCTGTGTCTGTTTATTCTTTCTTTCTCTTAAACCAAAAATCTAAGTGGAGTTCCACTCTTCCCTAACTAGTTCCTGTTCTGATTCTCAAATCCACTTTGTCCTAACAAACCTTCTTCTTAATAGCCCTGTTCCTTAGCAAATTCCCCTTTAAAAATGTCCATGGCCTCTATCTTACTGAGACATAATATCTATCTTCCTATCATTTTCCCTCCTTATCTATTTGCCAATAATTGGTAATGCAATGCAAATGCTAAAGCATTTAGGAAGGAAAAATCTTGTCTGCAGCCAAAAAACATTTCACAAGGGAGGTTTATAGGTGTGAAAATGTAAACTTTTAAATCCTAAGTGAAAATTTATGCACAGCATTGTGTGTGTATGTATGTGCATATGTGTGTATGTGTATACTATAACACTTAAAGTATTTTTTCCCATTTAAATAAACTTTGTTGTTTCATAATATATAGAAAATGATAAGCAAAATGATTCAAAATGTGGTCTTCACCTTTCATCTGGAATCATCAGTATTATAAAGATATGGAAAATATCTTGTGGGTATGTTTTTAAAATAAGTGAATAGAGCTAAAGATTTGCAAGTCATTGGTTATGATGGGAAAGAAAGGTTGTGAGATGATGCCAAGGTGAACAAGTGTTCTCTTTATTACTAAAGAAAATAGAAATAGGACTTTTGCTTCATAAAAAAGTTTGGGATTAAATAGAAGGTCAATTCATATTTTACCTTTCACATCTATGAACATGGGGAGAATTTATGATCAAGTAAGATACAGAGCATTATAAAATGTAAAATGAATAATTTTAAGTGTCTTAAATTAAAAATGGTTTGTACAAACAAAACCAATGCAGGCATGATTAAAAGGAAAGCAGGAAAATAGAGAAATTATTTTACAAAAACTTTTTTTTCCTAATTAAGGTCTCATTTCTTAAATATATAGAAAATGTGTCACATGGAAAAGAATACAAGCCATTTCCCAATTGATAAAATAGTCAAAGGATATGAAGAAGCAGTTTCTCAGAAGATGTAGTCAATGGTGTCTACAATCAAATGGAAAAAAAAATGTTCTAAATCAGTTTTCATTAGAGAAATACAAATTAAAATATCTCTTGGGTATCACATCATACCCTTTCAGATTTGTAAAATATGGCAAAATAGAAAGGATAATTACTGAATGGGATGCAGAAACATAAGTGGAATGTTAATGTATGATTGATAAATCAGTCAAACCATTTTGGGAAAGAATTTAGAACTATGTACATTAAAGCAACTTTGAAATACTATCTCAGACCTAGCAGATTCATAAAATGATTTTAAAAAAGGAAAATGACAAATGTAGGAGGGAATGTGTGAAGGGACATTAAGGCACCCTTAAGGAAGCTGCAAACTGATCCAGCCATTCTGGAGGGCAATTTGGAACTCTGCTCAAAAGGCTATAAAATTGTACAACATTTTGATCCAACAATATTACTACATCTATACACAAAAAAATATATTTTTAAAAGGGGAAAGGACCTATATGTAAAAGAATATTTTTGTTGCCCTCTTTGTGCTGAGAAAGATTTGGAAATCAAGGAGATGCCATCAATTGGAGAATGACTGAAGAAGTTATGGCATATGACTGTGATGAAATGTTACTGTGCTATAAGAAATGACAAGCAGAATGGTGCCAGAAAACCTTGGAAAGACTTACATGAATTGATGCAAAGTGAAGTGAGCAGAAGCAGGACATCATACACTGTAACAGCTATGATGAATTGTGAATGACTTAGCTATTCTCAGCAATACAATGATCCATGGCAATCCCAAAGTACTTATGAAGAAACATGCTATCAGTATCCAGAGAAAGAACTGTTGTGCATGAATACACACTGAAGTATACTATTTTTCACTTTCTTTCATTCTTTCTTTTTTGTTTGTCTTCTTATACAAAATGACTTATCTGGAAATAGTTTACATGTATAACTTATAGTAATTTTCATACCATCTTGGGGGAGAGCAGAGAGTGAGGAAGGCAAAGAATTTGGATTGTTAAATGTGTTTAAACAGGTAATGGAGAAAAATTAAATGCAAATTACTTCCATTATTCCATTTCCATTTTATCATTTTAACTGAGAATTAATGAAGTAATTTAAAGGTGAGTAATTTTGTTTCATTTGTAAGCCAGAAGAGGAAGACCTGAGTTATTGGGATGTGCTGATAGGCAAAGAACCAACAAGACCCATAGAGTCTATCTTCTAAAAATTAATGAGTAGATAAAATATTTTTCCTAATTTAATATGATGAAAACAACTATTTAAACTTCAATAGATACAAACTTTAGAGGTGTAAATTAAAGGAATATAAGTGATATGATATTTTATATTTCATAATTTGGGGAAAATCATAATTTTCTTTTTCTTGAATAGGAGATTGGGCTTCACTATACATAGTGAACATACATATTTAAAAAGACAAATATTTTATTTAAATATATATATATATATACATATGCATATGTATATATAGAGAGAGATCTCTTTGTATATATGTATAGCTTCAATAATATTTCCAAATTACATGTAAAATTTCTTTTAAAAAATTAAGTTCAAATCTCTCTTTTTGGTACCACCTCTAAATTTTATGAAGGCAAACTGTATTAATTATACAGAAGAAGTCATGCAAAACTTATTTCCATATTAGCCAGTTAGCAAAAAAAAAAAATGCAAAGGGACTATACAGAAAGTTTTAAAAAGGTTTTCACATTGCATCAAGATTTAATCAATTCTCTCTGGAGTCAGGAAGTATTTTTCATCATGGGTCCTTTGGAATGATCTTAGATTATTTTTATTGAACAAACTTGTGAAGTCTTTCATGGTTGATCATTCTTACAATATTTCTATTACTCTGTTCATTGTTCCTCTGGTTTTGCTCACCTGACTTTGCGTGAGTTCATTGAAATCTTCCGGGATTTGTCCAAAACCATTCTTTCTCATCATTTATCTTAGCAAAATACTATGCTATAATCATATTCCATGTGATCAGTCATTCTCTAATTAATGGACATCCCATTTAGTTTCCATTTCTTTGCCACCACAAAAAGAGGTGTTACAAATATTTTTATGCATATTGGTCCTTTTTTCCTTTTAGTGATCTCTTTGGATTACAGACCAAGCAATGATACTGCTGGATCAAAGGTTATGTACAGTTTTATAGACCTTTGGGCATAGTTCCAAATTGTTCTCTATAGGGTTGGAATAGTATACAATTCTACCAACAGCTTATTAATTTCACTTTTTTCTCACATGGCTTCAGCATTTATCATATTCCTTTTCTGCCAGGTTAGATGATCTGATCAGCTTATGAATTTTACCCTACTGTTTTCATAGATAATTCTGGGGAGTCTGGAAATTTTTAATATTTTTGAAGTGCTAAGATCTATGGAAAGCTACAGACATTGTTCTCTGTGTTGGTTCTCTGGTCATTAACCAGGTAGGGCCCCTGGTCCCTTGGAATTGTCATTGGTTTGGCTCCTAAGAACTTCTACCCACTTGGAACTGGAAACTGCCTTGTTCCTCAAGGTCTTGACTCCCATGGATCCAGAAGTGGTACTGCCCTTCAGAGTTTCCCACTCCTCAGCTGAGAATTCACCTTTCAGCCTTTGAGCTATATCCCAGAAGTAACTAATACAATGGAATTGCTAAAGATTGTCTAATCCTTCCTTTGCTGCTAGCATTTAATCTTTCTTACCACTTGGCATGTCATATTGCTGCCTCTGGCTTGAGAGTTCCTGAAGTAATTGATGCTTAAGTTACCACTACCTATTCCCATTATTGGTATTTCATCTATGTGGGCAGCAGACTAGCTTCCACTCCCATGTCACTAATCTCTTTTTTCTATACCTTAAATTGTATTAGGGTGGAAGAATTTCTCACTCTGACCTTATGTTGCCTATGCTATTCCGGAATTCTACTTGAGGAATTATCTTACAGTTGCTTGGAGGGAAATATTAGGAGAGCTCAGGTTGAGTGCTTTTCTCCTCTGTCATCTTGGTTCCACTCCTTTCTGTTCTGGTTTTTAATGACATTAAAGAAGGTAATATAAAAAAGTGAATTAAAAAATTTGGAATTTAAAATATTAAACTTCATCAAGCATAGAAAGATAAATGTAAAGAATTTTAAAGCAAAGTGAGCAAGACCAGGAAGACAATATACATCATAATAATATGAATAGAGAAAATGAAAAATGTATAACAATTGTAACATAATGTGACCTTGAAAAGGAAATGGGAAAATGCACTTCCCTGTCTTTTATAGAGATTTGAAAATTTTAGGAAAGTAATATTGAATATCTTAACAGTCAATATGTTGGTCAGTATTTGTGAACTGATTTGGGGGGAAAATTGTTAACCCATCAATAAGTAGGGTTTGTGGAAGAAATTTAATTGAAAATTAAATGGTATTTGGGTAGATATTTTGAATTAAAATTAAATGAGCAAAATGACTGTTGAAAATGAAAATCTTAAGCAGAGCCACATTCTCCATATTTAACAAATATGGAAAATGTTTTAAGAAAGGGCATTTAAAGCTTTAGAAATTTAACAAAATAATAAAGAAAAGGTAAAATTTTATGTATCGTGTTTTAGCAAAGTTTCCCTATTAGAAAAAGAAAGGTGTTAATGAACTTGAATGATCTCTTTAAAGAAATTGGGAAATAATGACGATAATTTTTCTCATTACTGACATTTAAGTAATACTTTATAATTTGGAAAGCATTTTATATATATTATGTAATGATCTTTAAAATACCTGTGTGGACAGATATGATTATCCTAATTTTTTTCAGGGGTGGGGGGAGCTAGGCAATTGGGGTTAAGTGACTTGCCCAGGGTCACACAGCTAGGAAGTGTCTGAGAGCACATTTGAACTCAGGTCCTCCTGACTTCAGGGCTGGTGCTGTATCCACTGCGCCACCTAGCTGTCCCAATTATCCTAATTTTAAAGAGGAAATAAAAAATATTTAAGTGGAAGACATGGAATGTTAACTGAAGTCTTTCTTTTACTTATCAAGCACTTTACCTGTAATATTCTATTGTTCAATCTTAACGGCCTTTAAACAATATAATACCCACAATTTTAGTTGGAAGGGTAAAGGATGGGGAAGGGATCATGGTGCCTGGGCTATAATTTCCCTTGTGAAATCTCTCTCTATTTGAATATTCCTTGTAATTAATAATTTTATGCATTTGAATGAAACACTGAGAATTTACATAACTAGCCCATGAATTTTCCATGGCTACAGTGCTACTAATGAATATGTCATAAACAAGAAATGCACATAGATTTACTGAAATTCCTAACATGATCTTTAAAGACCATATCATCTTACTTCTGTGGATGTCCAATGGCATTATGAAAGTAATATCACAACTTTTCTGTTGTACCTTTAGTGGCTTCATTTAGGATAAAACGTGTGTCATCCCAACCACAAGAGCTAAGCAGGGGTGACAGAAATAATGGATATTTATCTGATAGAAAGTTTTTATAAGAATAAAATATTATTGGTGACATGAGCTCGTAACGTGACAGAAATTGCTAGTAGGCTTGCAGTTTCTACCCCCCCCCATATTTGTAGATTCAATTGGGGGGGGGACTTGTTGAAGTTTTAATACCTATATATTTTGTCCTTTTTATGGAGAGATTTGTATGTGTGTGTTTGTGTGATATGCCTACCAAAAAAATCATGGGGCATTGTTTTTGCTTATCACATCACTACCATTGTCAGCTTCTTCAGAGATCTGTTTGCAAAACTCTGATCTTGAGGTTTGCATTAAAAATCAACTTCTTCCTTTATCTGAGGCAAGGGAAATTTCAAGGAAATTTCAAGGGAAAAATCAACTTCTTCCTTTATGCTGAGGCAAGGGAAATTTATGAAAAATGCTCAAAAGGAAACTGACAAGATTTTTTAAAGTAGCTGATTACCAGGAAAGTATGTTTTGCCAAGACCTTACTGCTATTTTATTTTATTTTCCTAAATGTCTACATTAAAAAGAGAAAAGAAACTTTTTTGATATTAGTGAAATAAAATATAAAGTCCTTGCTTTGCATTTGTTGATCTTACCTTTTAAGTATGACTATAATTTTGCCTTACTTCCTGAAACAACAGCAGCATTTTTTTCTTTTTTCTTTTCTTTTCTGTCTTTTCTTTTTTGTTTCTTTTTATGTGATGGCAGTGTTCTCACAAAAGACTTCTCTAAGCTCTTCACATATTAGCTTCAAACAATATTTCTAAAAGATGAGAAAACTGAGATTGATGTAGAAAAATACTTTTCCAGAGGCACACTGCTAATGAATATCTGAGTCTATGTTAGAACTAAGGACTTTGTGGCTATTCTAAATCTAGTAATTTTGATTTGTACCAAGTAATTTGTTTCAACTGAAGAATTCCACTTTCTTTTATCATGTTCATAATTTTTTCTATAAGAAGTCAAGATTTTGTTAGAATGCAAAATAAATGGCCTTGGACATTTTAAAGATCAAAACTCTTATTTATCTATATTAAAATCATGTTTTGTATTACCTCATAATCCCTATGAGGCTTAATATTTATTTTTAATGTTTTAGTACCTACATTTGTTTCATGTTAAAAATTATGGTAAATACTTTCTCTGAAGAGTAATTAGAAATGAAATTCATTAATGTTCTCTCACTTAAAATATTTAAATAGTATTCTAATTTAAAAAAATAAGAAAGTTATTACAGTAATATGCAAGGCCAAGTAGACAATGTGGTATTTGCTGTTTTAAGCTATTCTCTAAAATAAGTTGTCTTAAATTATGCATAATCTTCATTGTTTGAGATTTGAATTTTCAGTTTGTGAATAGGGCATTAGAAGTTTGAAGAATTTATTTGATCTGAAACTAACAGCTTCAGCAAAAACTTAACTCAAGGTAATGTTTCTTCCAATTGACCATTCTTATCATGTTAGATTATAAATATTAGGGGAAATTAAGCAATTAGTGTTTTATTCAAGTTACTCCGATAAGATATTTCTGCATCTTGAAAAGCCTCTGCTAATTTCCTATATATACTTATCTCTATTTTCTGTCCTCATCCCCTCCTTCCCCTCTTCTTATCCCACTTCCAGTCAGATGGAAAGCAGAAAATGTATACACATTAATAGTTCTTTTCTTGAATGTATGTGTGTTCTGATTTTTGACAACTCTAATTCCTTGTGAGAATAGGAGCTGGCCTCTTTTATTTGAAACAATTACACATGATATATCTTATAACCTCCCACTCTTTTTACATGTTTATACAACTGATGCTTTTAATCCTGGTGACCTAGGTGTCTCTGACTCAAAGGACTATTATAAACTATGTATGTCTGTATATATTTACCTAGGTAGAACCTGAAAACTTTGATGTCTGAAACTCCCTCAAGGGTAGGCAGAAGTTTCCCCTTTTCTTTGTTCTATCTCACAATATCAGGACAGTCTATTAATACATTATGGTATATATTTCAGTATATGCAGAATCTCATTAGCATGTGCATATTGACATGAGATTGGTCAGAAATCATCTATGTTTTTTCATTGTATGCAACACTTGATTCTCATTTCTCAATATACTCTATTCAATGTTCTTTGAGGGTTTTCCTCTAGAATGGGGATTTACAAATATGGCTGATATACCAAATCAAACCTGCCTCATTTTTGTAAGTGAAATAAGAATGTTTTTATACATAATTAAATATGAGTTTTTAAAATTATTTTAATATGTAAAAAATAAAAGTCAAAACCAAAAAAACAAGTCTTAGTTTGTTGATAGGCCATAGAAAAATAACAGTTTTGGCAACAAGCTATTGTTTCTTGATTTAGGTTCTAGAATAATGAAGATGAAGTAGGAATCAATAAAGCATGTGGGTTATCAATCTGTTATCCTATTATCTAACTGGCCAATACTTTTTCTGATGATTTATCTTTTTTGATATTTCATGCCACTTTCTCTACTTAATTTATCATAATATGAGATGCATTATTTTGTTCTCTCTATGCCTCTCTCCACTGATCTCTGAATGATTTTCAATCTTAATAAATTGTGGAATCATGATTCACAGGTATATAGTATTACTAAAAGAATAATTTAAAGATGAGGGAACAAGTAAAATGTAAAAGATTTGGGATAGAATATTATTAATCATGCTCTCCTAAAATTAATAAAAGAGGCACCATCAAAAAGATATATAGTTTGAAAAGAAAGTGATCTATTGATGTGGTGAAAGTGAAGAGAAGATTAACAATTGAACAGCTCATATACTACCTAGGTACACATGCAATGTCAAGAGAGCTAAAAGAAAGCTCCTAGAAAATAGAGTGCATTTCCTGGGGGGAATGTATTGGAATACAAACACAAAAAATGTACAAGATGATGCAGAGATAAGTTGTCAGCATCCATTGCAGGGACTTTAAAAGTCATTAAAAAGAAAAATTAGATGAAACAATAAAAGCTAAAATCAACAGGTTATTTGCCTTTGTGTGTTTGAATGATTCTCCCAAACAAAAGTCTACAACCTTAGCCAATGATATTCAAAGGAGTAGGAACCAAAGAAAATTAGGGGGTAGTATTTTTGACACATATAAATTATGATTATTGGGAGTAGAGTCAAGATGGTGGAGAATAGACACATCTTTCTGTGACCTCCTCTGACCTCTTAAACCAAAACTAGATTAAGCCTCTAAACTGGTTTTGGAGTCAAAGAACCCACAAATATTTGGAGTATAACACAAATGCCTTGAAAAACTTGAGAACAGGTCTGTTTCAAACAGGCACAGGACAGTCTGCAGAATCCAGACTGCAGCATAGGAAGACCAGGGCAAGGAGGTGGGACAGGGAGTCATAGTGTTGCAGTTTCCTCACACCTGGGAATCTTCTGTGAGCCTCTTAGGGCTACTGTGCCTTGTTGGTAGATTTGCTACAAAAGGCAAAATGTAAAACACTGAGCTCTAAAAGAATACAGAACCTAGCCACTATTACCCAGGATGGGAAGTCAATCAGCAGAACTGCCCTAGGACAAACTAAAGCAGCTATTGCTCCTTTTCACTAAGAGCAGACCAAAAGCCTTTAAAAAATGAGCAAAAAAATCCTCAGAAAGAACTCTCCCCATAGACAACTTTTATGGAGAAGCAGAACAGACCTGAAATCCTTAAGTTCCTGAAGGCAAATGAACTCCAGATGAAATGCCTTAGGGAGAGATGAGCTGGTCCCCATTTCACAAGGCTTTCTTGGAAGATTGCATAAAGGATCTTAAAAGAGAGTTAAAAGAAAAATGGCAAAAGGAAATGAGATCTTTCCAAGAAAGGATGTGAAAACAATATAACTCTCTACAAAATAATTTGATGAAATGGAAAAAAGCATAGAACGCCTTACAAAATAGATATGAAAAAGATGTCATTTATTGAAAAACAAAATTTGTAAAATGGAAAACAATTCAATGAACAAAACAATTCAATTGGCCAAATACAGAAGGAGCTAAAAAGGTCACTGAAGAAAATAATACATTAAAAATTAGAATTGAACAAATGGAAGTCAATGACTCAATACGACTTCAAGAATCAGTTAAACAAAAAAAAAGAAAAAAATAGAAGAAAATATGAAATACCTCGTAGGAAAAACAACTGACCTGGAAAATAGATCTAAGAGAGACAATCTAAGGATTATTGGAGTTCCTGAAAGCCATGATGGAAAAAAAGAACCTAAACATTAACTTACAAGAAATAATAAAGGAAAACTTCTCTGATGTCTTAAAATCAGAAGGTAAAATAGACATTGAAAGAATTCACTAATCACCTCCTGAAAAGACCCCAAAATTAAAACCCCAAGGAATATCATGGTTAAATTTCAGAACTATCACACCAAGGAAAAGAAGTTGCAAGCAGCCAGAAAGAAACAATTTAAGTACCAAGGAGCCACAATTAGGATTACCCAGGACTTAGCAGCTTCCACATAAAATGATTGAAGGGCCTGGAATCAGGCAAAGTAACTTGAATTATAGCCAAGAATAAGGTATCAAGCTAAAATGAGCATTATCTTTCAGGGAAGAAGATGGACATTCAATGTTATAGGTGAATTTCACATATTTCTAATGAAAATTCTAATGAAAAGATCAGAACAAAAAATTTAATCTCCAAACTCAGAACTCAAGATAAGTATAAAAAGGTAAAAAGGAAAGAACTCTTGAGAACTATATTTCTGTTATGGATATATTTACATAGTGTTGGTGTAGTTTGAGTTTATTATGATAATATGAAAAAGAAACTAGAGGTAGAAAGAGGAAAGTACTGGAAAAAAAGAGGGAAAAGGAGGTAAAATAAGGGAAATTACATTTCACTAAGAGGCAAAGAAGACCTATTATAATTGAAGGAAAGAAGGGAGAGGGATGGACATTGTGTGAATCTTATTCTCATCAGATTTGGCTCTAAGAGAAAATATCAGACATATTTGGTTTCACAAAAAAAAAACTTGTCTCACCTTATAGGAAAGTAGGAGGGCAAAGGGGAAAAGAAAGGTAAAGACTAGTAGAAGGCAAAACAGAAGTAAAAAAGGGGAAGGGGTTGTAAAGGGCGAGAACTATTTGAGGGAAGTGGTCACCAAAAGCAAAATACTAGGGAGGAGGAAAGGGAAAAGGAAAGTGAAACACATAATTTAGGGTAAATAAGATGGCAGGGAATGCAGAATTAGTTACTTAACTGTGATTGTAAATGCTATGAACTCTCCCATAGACTGAAAGCAGATAGCAGACTGAATGAAAAGCCAGAATCCTACAATTTGTTATTTACAAGAAACACATTTAAAGCAGAGTGATACATACAAAGTGAAGGTAAAGGCCTGGAGCAGAATCTATTATGCTTCAGGTGGAAAAAAAAAAGCAGGGCTAGCTATCTCAGATCAAGTAATAGATCTAATTAAAAGAGATAAGGAAGGAAATTATATTTTATTAGAGGGTGCCATAGATAATGAAGCAATATCAATACTAAACGTATATCACCTAAATTAAAAGCCCTCAAATAACAAATTTGAAATTCTGAAAATAAAAGGGGAGATTAATAAAATTGAAAATAAGAAAACTACTGAATTAATAAATAAAACTGAGATGGTTTTATGAAAAAAACAACAAAATAGATAAACCTTTAGTTAATTTGATTAGAAAAAAGAAAGAAGAAAATGAAATTATTAGTCTCAAAAATGAAAAGGGAGAACTCTCCACCATTGAAGAGGAAATTAGACCAATAATTAGGAGTTATTTTGCCCAACTATGTACCAATAAATTTGATAATCTCAATGAAATGGAGGAATATCTACAAAAATATAAATTGTCCAAGTCAACAGAAGAGGAAATAAATTGTTTAAGTAGAACCATTTTTGAAAAAGAAATATAATGAAATATTAATTAGCTCCCTAAAAAAATCTCCAAGACCAGATGGATTTACATGTGAATTCTACCAAACATTTAAAGAACAATTAATCCCATACTATATAAACAATTTGAAAAAAATAGGGAAAGAATGATTTCTAGTAAATTCCTTTTCTGACAGAGATACACTGCTGATTCCTAAGCCAGGTAGGGTGAAAACAGAGAAAGAAAATTAGAGACCAATTTCCCTAATGAATATTCATGCAAAAGTCTTTAATATCAATGGGATAACAGAAGGCCATTCCCAGGATAAAACACTATGACCAAGTAGGATTTATACAAGAAATGCAGGGATGGCTCAATATTAAAGAAACTATTAGCACAATTGACTATATCAATAATCAAGCTAACAAAAATCATATGATAATCTCAATAGATGCAGAAGCATTTGATAAAATCCAACATCCATTCCTAATAAAACCACTAGAGATTATAGGAATAAATGGACTTTTCCTTAAAATGATCAGTATCATCTACTTAAAACCCTCAGCAAGCATCATATGTAATGGAGACAAACTAGAACCATTCCCAACAAAATCAGGAGTGAAATAAGTTTGCCCACTGTCACCATTACTATTTAATATTCTATTAGAAATGTTAGCTCTGGCAGTAAGAGAAGAAAAAGAGATTAAAGGAATTAGAGTAGGTAATGAGGAAACCAAATTATCACTCTTTGCAGATGACATGATGGTATACTTAGAGAAGCCTAGAGACTCAACTAAGAAACTGCTAGAAACAATTCACAGCTTTATCAAAGTTGCAAGATACAAAATAAATCCACATAAATCATCAGAATTGTTATATATTATCAATAAAGTTCAGCAGCAAGAGATACAAAAAGAAATTCCTTTTAAAATAATGGTTGATAGTATAAAATATTTGGGAATCTGTCTGCCAAGGAAAAGTCAGGAACTATATGAACTAAACTACAAAACACTTTCCACACAACTAAAGTAAGACCTAGTTAATTGGAAAAATATCAATTGCTCATCGGTAGGCCAAGTGAATATAATAAAAATGACAATACTACGCAAACTAATTTACTTATTTAGTACCATACCAATCAAACTCCCAAGAAATTATATTACAGATCTAGAAAAAATAGTAGCAAAAGTTCATTTGGAAGAACAAAAGTTCAAGAATTTCAAGGGAATTAATGAAAAAAGGCTGATGATGGTGGCCTTGCTGTACCAGATCTAAAACTATATTATAAAGCAGGGGTCATCAAAACCATTTGGTACTGACTAAGAAATAGAGTAGTTGATCAGTGGCATAAGATAGGATCACAAGACAAACTAGGCAATAACTATAGCAATTTAGTGTTTGATAAACCCAAAGACTCCAGCTTCTGGGATAAGTACTCACTATTTGACAAAAACTGCTGGGAAAATTGGAAACTAGTGTGAAAGAAATTAGGGCTTGTAGGGCTTGACCCACACCTAACACCACATACCAAGATAAGATCTAAATGGATTCATGATCTGGATATAAAGAATAATATTGTAAGCAAATTAGAGGAACATAGGATAGTTTACCTCTCAGGCCTGTGGAGATGGAATAAATTCATATGCAAAGAAGAACTGGAACTCTTAATTGAACACCAGATAGATAATTTTGACTCTATTAAGTTAAAAAGTTTTTGTACAAACAAAACTAATGCAGATAAGATTAGGAGGGAAGCAATAAATTGGGAAATCATCTTTACATTTAAGGGTTCTGATAAAGGCCTCATTTCTAAAATATATAGAGAATTGTCTCATATTTATCAGAATTCAAGCTACTCTCCAATCGATAAATGGTCAAAGGATATGAATAGACAATTTTCAGATGATGAAATTAAAAGCATTTATAGTCATATGAAAAGTTGCTCCAAATCACTATTGATCAGAGAAATGCAAATTAAGACAACTCTGAGGTGCCACAACATACCTGTCAGATTAGCTAAAATGACAGGAAAGGATAATGAGGAATGTTGGAGGGGATGTGGGAAGGCTGGGACACTGATGCATTGTTGGTGGAACTGTGAATGGATCCAACCATTCTGGAGAGCAATTTGGAGCTATGCTCAAAATGTTATCAAACTGTGCATACCCTTTGACCCAGCAGTGTTTCTATTAGGCTTATATCCCAAAGAGATCTTAAAGGATGGAAAGGACCCCACATGTACAAGAATGTTTGTGGCAGCCCTTTTTTGTAGTGTCTAGAAACTGGAAACTGAATGGATGCCCATCAATTGGAGAATGGCTGAATAAACTGTGGTATATGAATGTCATGGAATATTATTGTTCTGTAAGAAATGACTAGCAGGATGATTTCAGAGCGGCCTGGAGAAACTTGCATGAACTGATGCTGAGTGAAGTGAGCAGAACCAGGAGATCATTTTTCACGGCAACAACAATATTATATGATGATCAATTCTGATGGACATGACTCTCTTCAACAATGAAATGCTTCAAACCAGTTCCAATTGTTAAGTGAAGAAAGCCATATACACCCAGAGAGAGGGATAAGAAATGTGGACCACAAAATAACATTTTCATGCTCTCTATTGATGTTTGCTGGTATTGTATTTCCTTTATCTGATTATTTGTTCTTATAGATTCTATTTCTCCGCACAAAAATGATGTGTGGAAATAAATATACATATATTAGATTTCTTAAGTATTTTAACATAATTAACGTGTATTGGATATCCTGCCATTTAGGGGAGCAGTGGGGAGTAGGAGGGGAAAATTGTAACAAAAAGTTTTGTAAGGGTTAATGTTGAAGAATTACCCATACATATGTTTTACAAATAAAAAGTATTAATAAAAAAAAGTTTTTGTACAAACAAAACCAATGTAGTCAAGATTAGGAGGGAAGTGGGGCAGAGCCAAGAAGGCAAACTGCAGACAGCATCCTCTGTGAGCTCCTGAGACCTTCCCTCAGACCCAGACAAACTGAGCCTCCAAACTGGTTCTGGAGTGAGGGCTCCACCAAACACTTGGACTACAATGCACTTCTATCAAATATCTACTTTGAAAGAGCTCCTGAGGTCAATTTTAGATGGGCAGGGGATTGAGGAGCTCCTGGTGCTCAGACGCCAGTGCACAGCCGGGGTGCAAGTCCGGGGCTGGGAAGGACCAGAAGATTTTAGGCTGCCAGGAAGTCCCTGGGAGACACTTGGGCCACTTTGCTCTTCTTGTGGGCAGGTGCTTTGGCAGGTCTACCTTTGATAAAGGGTGAATTGAGAGCAGCTGAAAGTGTGGTCCTAGTGCAGAGCTAAGGAGATCAGCCCCAGACTGGAAGTCAACTCAGCAAATTACCCCAGGGCAAATTGAAATTGCTGCTGCAGAATTCCCTGCTGGTGACTGATACCTCAGCTAAGAATCATGAGCAAGAAGAAGAGAGCTCTCAGTATAGACAGCTTTTACGGAGAGAAACTACAGAAGTCCCCAGATCCTGAGATTCTGAAAACAATCCCAGATAAAACCACAAAGGTAGACTTAAACTGGTCTCCCTTTCAGAAGGCTTACCTGGAAGATTGCATAAAGAATCTCAAAAGAGAGCTAGAAGAAGATTGGGGAAATAAACTGAGAGCAGTGCAAGAAGGAAATATCGCCCTGCAACAGAGATGTGAAAAACTGGAAAATAAGTCTGGTGAATTGGAAAAACTCACCAACTCACTCGAAAATAAAAATAGTGAATTGGTAAAAGACAA
Source organism: Myrmecobius fasciatus (assembly GCA_023553655.1). Taxonomy (NCBI): domain Eukaryota; kingdom Metazoa; phylum Chordata; class Mammalia; order Dasyuromorphia; family Myrmecobiidae; genus Myrmecobius; species Myrmecobius fasciatus. The sequence continues at coordinate 39,609 of JAJPUD010011101.1, read as the reverse complement.
CAATTCACTGAAAAACAAAATTAGTGAATTGGAAAAAGACAACAATTCACTGAAAAACAAAATTGGTGAATTGGAAAAAGTCACCAAATCACAAGAAAATAAAAATAGCGAATTCGTAAAAGACAACAATTCACTGAAAAACAAAATTGGTGAATTGGAAAAAATCACCAACTCACTAAAAAATAAAAATAGTGAATTGGTAAAAGACAACAATTCACTGAAAAATAAAATTGGCAAAATGGAAAAAGAATGCAATGAACCAAAAAATTCAATTGGCCATTAACAAAAGGAGCTAAAAAAAGATAACTGAAGGAAATAATACCTTAAAAATTAAAATTGAACAAATTGAAATGAATGACTCAATAAGACGTCAAGAATCAATCAAACAAAAACAAAAAAATAAAAAAAATAGAAGAAAATATGAAATATCTCCTAGGAAAAACAATGAACTGGAAAACAAAAACAAGAAAAGAAAACCAAAGGATTATTCGACTCCCTGAAAGTCACGATGAAAAAAAGAACCTTGAGGCTATCTTCCAGGAAAACATGAAAGAGAATTGCCCTGATGTTTTAGAATCAGAAGGCAAAATTGGCATTGAAAGAATTCACCAATCACCTCCTGAAAGAGACCCCAAAATTAAAACCCCAAGGAATGTCATGGCCAAATTTCAGGACTATTGCACCAAGGAAAAGATATTACAAGCTGCTAGAAAAAAACAGTTCAAATACTGAGGAACTGTCATTAGAATTACACAAGATCTGCCAGTTGCCACATTGAAGGATCAAAGGGCCTGGAATCAGATATTCCGAAAGGCAAAAGAACTTGGATTACAGCCAAGAATAAGCTATCCAGCTAGAATGAGCATCATCTTCCAGTGAAGAAGATAGTCATTCAATTATACAGGAGAATTTCACCTATTTCTAATGAAAAGACCAGATCTGAACAAAAAATTTGACTTCCAAACACAGAACTCTAGAGAAGTGTATAAAGGTAAAAAGGAAAGAACTCTGGAGAACTATATCACTACTAGGGGTATCCTTAAAGAATGGGAGTATAATTTGATTTTACTTTGATAATAATCGAAAAGAAATTAGAGGTGGAAGGTATATCATACTGTAAAAAAAAAGGGGGAGAGGGGAAAAGAGGTAAAATAAAGTAAAAATAAAAAGGAGATAAAATAAGGCAAATTCTCATAAAGAGACATAGAAAATCTAATATAATTGAGTGAAAGAAGGGAGCGTGATGAGTATTCATATTCTCATTAGATTGGGCTCTAAAAGAGTATATCAGACACATTTGATTTCAGGGAAAAACTTGGCCTTCTGTATAGGGAAGTAGGAGGGAAAGGAGGAAAAGAAAGGGATAAATTAATAGAAGGATTAGGGGAAAGGTGTAAAAAAGAGGAAGGGTTTTAAAGGGGGAGGACTGTTAGAGGGAGGTGGTCATCAAAAACAAAATACGGGGGAGGGGGGAAAGGGAGTAAGGGGAAAGGGAAGAGAAAAATATAACTTTGGGTAAATAAGATGGCAGGAAATATAGATATAGTCATTTTAACTGTGAATGTGAATGGGATGAACACTCCCATAAAACGGAAATGGATAGCAGACTGGATTAAAGGCCAGAATCCTACAATATGTTGTTTATAAGAAACACATCTAAAACATAGAGATACATACAGAGTGAAGGTAAAGGGCTGGAGCAGAATCTTTTATGCTTCAAGTGAACAAAAAAAGCAGGGGTAGCAATCCTTATCTCAGATCAAGTAAAAGCAAAAATAGATCTAATTGAAAGAGATAAGGAAGGAAACTAGATTTTACTAAAGGGTACCATAGACAATGAAGCGGTATCAATACTAAACATATATGCACCAAGTGGTATAGCATCCAAATTCCAAGAGGAGAAACTAAGAGAGATGCAAGGAGAAATAGACAGTAACACTATACTAGTGGGGGATCTCAACCTTGCTCTCTCAGAATTAGATAAATCAAACCGCAAAATAAATAAGAAATAAGTTAGGGAGATAAACAAAATGATAGAAAAGTTAGGTATGACAGATCTCTGGAGGAAATTGAATGGTGATAGAAGGGAGTATACTTTTTTCTCAGGGATTCATGGAACTTATACGAAAATTGATCATGTGTTAGGGCATAAAAACCTCAAAATCAAATGCAGCAAAGCAGAAATAATAAATGTATCCTTTTAAGATCATGATGCAATAAAACTCACATGTAATATAAGGCCAGGAGAAAATAGACCAAAAGTTAATTGGAAATTAATTGGAAGAATGAATGGGTGAAAGAGCAAATTATAGACACAATAGATAATTTCATCCAGGAGAACCACATTAATGAGACAACATACCAAAATTTGTGGGATACAGCCAAAGCGGTTATAAGGGGTAACTTTATATCTCTAGATGCTTATTTGCATAAAATAGAGAAAGAGTAGATCAATGAATTAGGGTTACAATGAAAAAAAGGAGAAAAAGAGCAAACTAAAAACTCTGAATTAAATACCAAATTGGAAATTGTGAAAATAAAAGGTGAGATTTATAAAATTGAAAATTAGAAAACTATTGAATTAATAAATAAAACTAAGAGTTGGTTTTATGAAAAAACCAACAAAATAGGTAAGCCTTTAATTAATTTGATCAGAAAAAGGAAAGAGGAAAATCAAATTGTTAGTCTCAAAAATGATAAGGGAGAACTTTCCTCCAATGAAGAGGAAATCAGAGTAATAATTAGGAGTTTCTTTGCCCAACTTTATGCCAGTAAGTTTGATAATGTAAATGAAATGGAGTAATATGTACAAAAATATAGATTGACCAGGTTAATAGAAGAAGAAATAAATTTAAATAGCCCCATTTTAGAAAAAGAAATAGAACAAGCTATTAATCAACTCCCTTACAAAAAATCTCCAGGGCCAGATGGTTTTACATGTGAATTCTACCAAACATTCAAAGAACAATTAATTCCAATAATATACAAATTATTTGAAAAAATAGGGACAGAAGTTGTACTACCAAATTCCTTCTATGATACAGATATGGTGCTGATAGCGAAACCAGGTAGGGTGAAAACAGTGAAAGAAAACTATAGACCCGTTTCCCTAATGAATATTGATGCAAAAATTTTAAATAAGATTTTAGCAACAAGATTACAGAAAGTTATCTCCAGGATAATGCATCTTGACCTAGCAGGATTTATACTAGGAATGCAGGGCTGATTCAATATCAGGAAAACTATCAGCATAATCAATTATATTAATAACCAAACTAACAAAAACCATATGATTATCTCCATAGATGCAGAAAAAGCATTTGATAAAATCCAACACCCATTCCTATTAAAAACACTAGAGAGTATAGGAATAAATGGGCTTTTCCTTAAAATGATTAGTAGCATCTACTTAACACCCTCAGCAAGCGTCATATGTAAGGGAGACAAACTAGAACCATTCCCAATAAGATCAGGAGTGAAACAAGGCTGCCCACTGTCACCATTACTATTTAATATTGTATTAGAAATGTTAGCTTTGGCAATAAGAGAAGAAAATGAGATAAAAGGAATCAGAGTAGGTAATGAAGAAACCAAATTATCACTCTTTGCAGATGACATGATGGTATACTTAGAGAACCCTAGAGACTCAATTAAAAAACTACTAGAAACAATTCACAACTTTAGCAAAGTTGCAGAAATCAAAATAAATCCACATAAATCATCAGCATTCTTATATATTACCAACAAATTTCAGCAGCAAGAGATAGAAAAAGAAATTCCATTCAGAATAACAGATCATAGTATAAAATATTTGGGAATCTATCTGCCAAGAAAATGTCAGAAACTATACGAACTAAACTACAAAACACTTTCCACACAAATAAAATAAGACCTAGTCAATTGGAAAAACATTAAGTGCTCATGGGTAGGCCGAGCGAATATAATAAAAATGACAATACTACCCAAACTAATTTACTTATTTAGTGCCATACCAATCAAACTCCCAAGAAATTATTTTACAGATCTAGAAAAAATAGTAGGAAAGTTCATTTGGAAGAATAAAAGGTCAAGAATTTCAAG
>JAJPUD010011101.1:1247-30529 GCA_023553655.1 Myrmecobius fasciatus | reverse complement strand
AAAAAATGAAAAAATAGAAGAAAATATGAAATATCTCCTAGGAAAAACAACTGACTTGGAAAACAGATCCAGGAGAGACAATCTAAGGATTATTGGACTCCCTGAAAGTCACGATGAAAAAAAGAACCTTGAGGCTATCTTCCAGGAAAACATGAAAGAGAATTGCCCTGATGTTTTAGAATCAGAAGGCAAAATTGGCATTGAAAGAATTCACCAATCACCTCCTGAAAGAGACCCCAAAATTAAAACCCCAAGGAATGTCATGGCCAAATTTCAGGACTATTGCACCAAGGAAAAGATATTACAAGCTGCTAGAAAAAAACAGTTCAAATACTGAGGAACTGTCATTAGAATTACACAAGATCTGCCAGTTGCCACATTGAAGGATCAAAGGGCCTGGAATCAGATATTCCGAAAGGCAAAAGAACTTGGATTACAGCCAAGAATAAGCTATCCAGCTAGAATGAGCATCATCTTCCAGTGAAGAAGATAGTCATTCAATTATACAGGAGAATTTCACCTATTTCTAATGAAAAGACCAGATCTGAACAAAAAATTTGACTTCCAAACACAGAACTCTAGAGAAGTGTATAAAGGTAAAAAGGAAAGAACTCTGGAGAACTATATCACTACTAGGGGTATCCTTAAAGAATGGGAGTATAATTTGATTTTACTTTGATAATAATCGAAAAGAAATTAGAGGTGGAAGGTATATCATACTGTAAAAAAAAAGGGGGAGAGGGGAAAAGAGGTAAAATAAAGTAAAAATAAAAAGGAGATAAAATAAGGCAAATTCTCATAAAGAGACATAGAAAATCTAATATAATTGAGTGAAAGAAGGGAGCGTGATGAGTATTCATATTCTCATTAGATTGGGCTCTAAAAGAGTATATCAGACACATTTGATTTCAGGGAAAAACTTGGCCTTCTGTATAGGGAAGTAGGAGGGAAAGGAGGAAAAGAAAGGGATAAATTAATAGAAGGATTAGGGGAAAGGTGTAAAAAAGAGGAAGGGTTTTAAAGGGGGAGGACTGTTAGAGGGAGGTGGTCATCAAAAACAAAATACGGGGGAGGGGGGAAAGGGAGTAAGGGGAAAGGGAAGAGAAAAATATAACTTTGGGTAAATAAGATGGCAGGAAATATAGATATAGTCATTTTAACTGTGAATGTGAATGGGATGAACACTCCCATAAAACGGAAATGGATAGCAGACTGGATTAAAGGCCAGAATCCTACAATATGTTGTTTATAAGAAACACATCTAAAACATAGAGATACATACAGAGTGAAGGTAAAGGGCTGGAGCAGAATCTTTTATGCTTCAAGTGAACAAAAAAAGCAGGGGTAGCAATCCTTATCTCAGATCAAGTAAAAGCAAAAATAGATCTAATTGAAAGAGATAAGGAAGGAAACTAGATTTTACTAAAGGGTACCATAGACAATGAAGCGGTATCAATACTAAACATATATGCACCAAGTGGTATAGCATCCAAATTCCAAGAGGAGAAACTAAGAGAGATGCAAGGAGAAATAGACAGTAACACTATACTAGTGGGGGATCTCAACCTTGCTCTCTCAGAATTAGATAAATCAAACCGCAAAATAAATAAGAAATAAGTTAGGGAGATAAACAAAATGATAGAAAAGTTAGGTATGACAGATCTCTGGAGGAAATTGTATGGTGATAGAAGGGAGTATACTTTTTTCTCAGGGATTCATGGAACTTATACGAAAATTGATCATGTGTTAGGGCATAAAAACCTCAAAATCAAATGCAGCAAAGCAGAAATAATAAATGTATCCTTTTAAGATCATGATGCAATAAAACTCACATGTAATATAAGGCCAGGAGAAAATAGACCAAAAGTTAATTGGAAATTAATTGGAAGAATGAATGGGTGAAAGAGCAAATTATAGACACAATAGATAATTTCATCCAGGAGAACCACATTAATGAGACAACATACCAAAATTTGTGGGATACAGCCAAAGCGGTTATAAGGGGTAACTTTATATCTCTAGATGCTTATTTGCATAAAATAGAGAAAGAGTAGATCAATGAATTAGGGTTACAATGAAAAAAAGGAGAAAAAGAGCAAACTAAAAACTCTGAATTAAATACCAAATTGGAAATTGTGAAAATAAAAGGTGAGATTTATAAAATTGAAAATTAGAAAACTATTGAATTAATAAATAAAACTAAGAGTTGGTTTTATGAAAAAACCAACAAAATAGGTAAGCCTTTAATTAATTTGATCAGAAAAAGGAAAGAGGAAAATCAAATTGTTAGTCTCAAAAATGATAAGGGAGAACTTTCCTCCAATGAAGAGGAAATCAGAGTAATAATTAGGAGTTTCTTTGCCCAACTTTATGCCAGTAAGTTTGATAATGTAAATGAAATGGAGTAATATGTACAAAAATATAGATTGACCAGGTTAATAGAAGAAGAAATAAATTTAAATAGCCCCATTTTAGAAAAAGAAATAGAACAAGCTATTAATCAACTCCCTTACAAAAAATCTCCAGGGCCAGATGGTTTTACATGTGAATTCTACCAAACATTCAAAGAACAATTAATTCCAATAATATACAAATTATTTGAAAAAATAGGGACAGAAGTTGTACTACCAAATTCCTTCTATGATACAGATATGGTGCTGATAGCGAAACCAGGTAGGGTGAAAACAGTGAAAGAAAACTATAGACCCGTTTCCCTAATGAATATTGATGCAAAAATTTTAAATAAGATTTTAGCAACAAGATTACAGAAAGTTATCTCCAGGATAATGCATCTTGACCTAGCAGGATTTATACTAGGAATGCAGGGCTGATTCAATATCAGGAAAACTATCAGCATAATCAATTATATTAATAACCAAACTAACAAAAACCATATGATTATCTCCATAGATGCAGAAAAAGCATTTGATAAAATCCAACACCCATTCCTATTAAAAACACTAGAGAGTATAGGAATAAATGGGCTTTTCCTTAAAATGATTAGTAGCATCTACTTAACACCCTCAGCAAGCGTCATATGTAAGGGAGACAAACTAGAACCATTCCCAATAAGATCAGGAGTGAAACAAGGCTGCCCACTGTCACCATTACTATTTAATATTGTATTAGAAATGTTAGCTTTGGCAATAAGAGAAGAAAATGAGATAAAAGGAATCAGAGTAGGTAATGAAGAAACCAAATTATCACTCTTTGCAGATGACATGATGGTATACTTAGAGAACCCTAGAGACTCAATTAAAAAACTACTAGAAACAATTCACAACTTTAGCAAAGTTGCAGAAATCAAAATAAATCCACATAAATCATCAGCATTCTTATATATTACCAACAAATTTCAGCAGCAAGAGATAGAAAAAGAAATTCCATTCAGAATAACAGATCATAGTATAAAATATTTGGGAATCTATCTGCCAAGAAAATGTCAGAAACTATACGAACTAAACTACAAAACACTTTCCACACAAATAAAATAAGACCTAGTCAATTGGAAAAACATTAAGTGCTCATGGGTAGGCCGAGCGAATATAATAAAAATGACAATACTACCCAAACTAATTTACTTATTTAGTGCCATACCAATCAAACTCCCAAGAAATTATTTTACAGATCTAGAAAAAATAGTAGGAAAGTTCATTTGGAAGAATAAAAGGTCAAGAATTTCAAGGGAATTAATGAAAAAAAAAGACAGATGAAGGTGGCCTAGCTGTACCAGATCTAAAACTATATTATAAAGCAGCGGTCATCAAAACCATTTGGTACTGGCTGAGAAATAGAGCAGTCGATCAGTGGCATAGGATAGGATATCAGGACAATTTAGGTAATAATGTTAGCAATTTAGTGTTTGATAAACCCAAAGACCCCAGCTTTTGGAATAAGTACTCACTATTCGGCAAAAACTTCTGGGAAAATTGGAAACTAGTGTGGAAGAAATTAAGGCTGGACCCACACCTAACACCGCATACCAAGATAAGATCTAAATGGGTTCATGATCTAGATATAAAGAGTGATATTGTAAGCAAATTAGAGGAACATAGGATAGTTTACCTCTCAGACCTGTGGAAATGGAATAAATTTATGTCCAAAGAAGATCTGGAACTCTTAATTGAACACCAGATAGATAATTTTTATTATATTAAGTTAAAAAGTTTCTGTACAAACAAAACTAACACAGACAAGATTAGGAGGGAAGCATCAAATTGGGAAATCATCTTTACATTTAAGGGTTCTGATAAAGGTCTCATCTCTAAGATATATAGAGAATTGTCTCATATTTATAAGAATTTAATCCATTCTCCAATTGATAAATGGTCAAAGGATATGAACATACAATTTTCAGATAATGAAATTAAAACCATTTCTAATCATATGAAAAGGTGCTCCAATTCACTATTGATCAGAGAAATGCAAATTAAGACAACTCTGAGGTACCACTACACACCTGTCAGATGAGCTAAAATGACAGGAAAAAATAAAGATGAATGTTGGAGGGGATGTGGGAAGACTGGGACACTGATGCATTGTTGGTGGAGCTGTGAACAGATCCAACCATTCTGGAGAGTAATTTGGAGCTATCCTCAAAAAGTTATCAAACTATGCATACCCTTTGACCCAGCAGTGTTTCTATTGGGCTTATATCCCAAAGAAATCATAAAAGAAGGAAAGGGCCCCACATGTGCAAGAATGTTTGTGGCAGCCCTTTTTGTAGTGGCTAGAAACTGGAAACTGAATGGATGCCCATCAATTGGAGAGTGGCTGAATAAATTATGGTATATGAATGTTATGGAATATTATTGTTCTATAAGAAACGACCAGCAAGACGATTTCAGAAAGGCCTGGAGAGACTTACATGAATTGATGCTCAGTGAAGTGAGCAGAACCAGGAGATCATTATACACAGCAACAACAAGACTATGTGATGATCAGTTCTGATGGACATGGCTCTCTTCAACAATGAAATACTTCAAACTAGTTCCAATTGTTCGATGAAGAGAGCCACATACACCCAGAGAGAGGGATGTGAAATGTGGACAACAACATAACATTTTCATGTTCTCTATTGAGATTTGCTTGCATTATATTTCTTTTATCAGATTATTCTTTCTTGTAGACACGATTTCTCGTGCACAAAAAACTGATGCAATAACTATATATATATTCGATTTCTTAAGTATTCTAACATAATTATCATGTAGTGGATATCCTGCCATCTAGGGGAAGGGTGGGGAGTAGGAGGAAAAATTTGTAACAGAAAGCTTTGTAAGGGTTAATGTTTAGGAATTACCCATATATATGTTTTGCAAATAAAAAGTATTAATAAATTTTAAAAATAAATAAAAAATAAAACAAAACAAAATTCATCATATGGTAAAGTTTTCTTAGAAAGATATGAAAAATTAAATGAATCTAGAGAAGTATAAATAGAATATTATTGGCATAAGCACTTGATATAGATATAATAAAAATCCCATTTGTATATTTAAAAAAAAGATTAGGAGGGAAGCAATAAATTGGGAAATCATCTTTACATTTAAGTATTCTGATAAAGGCCTCATTTCTAAGATATATAGAGAACTGTCTCATATTTATAAGAAGTCAAGCCACTCTCCAATCGATAAATGGTCAAAGGATATGAACAGACAATTTTCAGATAATGAAATTAAAACCATTTCTAGTCATATTAAAAGGTGCTCCAAATCACTATTGATCAGAGAAATGCAAATTAAGACAACTCTGAGATACCACTACTCACCTCTCAGATTGGCTAAAATGACAGGAAAAGATAATGACGAATTTTGGAGGGAATGTGGGAAAACTGGGACACTAATACATTGTTGATGGAACTATGAATGGATCTAGCCATTCTGGAAAGCAATATGGAACTATGCTCAAAAGGTTTTCAAACTGTGCATACCCTTTGACCCGGCAGTGTTTCTATTAAGAGATCTTAAAGGAAGGAAAGGGCCCCACATGTGCAAGAATGTTTGTGGCAACCCTTTTTATAGTGGCTAGAAACTGGAAACTGAATAGATGCCCATCAATTGGAGAGTCGCTGAATAAATTATGGTATATGAATGTTATGGAATATTATTGCTCTGTAAGAAATGACCAGCACGACGATTTCAGAGAGGCCTGGAGAGACAAGGCATGAGCTGATGCTGAGCGAAATGATCAGAACTAGGAGATCATTATACACAGCAACAAAAAGACTATATGATGATCAATTCTGATGGACATGATTATCTTCAACAATGAAATACTTCAAACCAGTTCCAATTGTTCAGTGAAAAAAGCCATATATACCCAGAGAGAGTGATGTGAAATGTGGACCACAACATATTATTTTCATGCTCTCTATTGATATTTGTTTGCATTGTGTTTCCATTCCCAGAATTTTTTTTCTTGTAGACATGATTTTTCTTGCATAGCAAGATAAGTGTGGAAATATGTATACATATATTCGATTTGTCAAGTATTTTAATATAATTAACATGTAGTGGACTCCCTGTCCCAGACCAAGGGAGGGGACTACAGGAGAAAATTTGTAATGGAAAGCTTTGTCAGGGTCAATATTGAAGAACTACCCATACATATGTTTTGCAAATAAAAAGCTTTAATAAAAAAAAGGAAAATTTATGTATGAAATCTTTGGAGACAGAGGAATTTTTGACCAAAGAAGAAGTAGAGAACCTTATTAAAGGCAAAATGGATGATTTTGGTTACTTTAAATTAAAATGTTCTTACAGAAACAAAACTAATAGAAACAAGATTAAAAGGCAAATATAAATTTACAATATTCACAGTTAAAACTTTTAGACAGATAAAATACAACCTGTCTACACATGAGTTGGCAGGTTATTGATATGCTAATCTATAATTGAACAGTTTTCAATTTGAATTACACTTCCAATCAAGTCTCCTTCAGTCAAGTTGTAATTGTTGTTGTTATAGTTGTTTAGTGAGATCAACTTTAGAGGAAAGAAAATAAATTTAAAGTAGATTGACACTAGTGAAATAGATTGTTTCCAAAGGCCTCAGACAAAAATTTTTTGTCAACCAATCTGTCTACTAACATTTAATACATATTATATGCCAGCCTCTGTGCTAAACAGTAGGTGCACAAAGAAAGCAAAAAGATATATTTTGCTCTCAAAGAGCTCACAGCCTATTCGAGAGGCTATATGGAAATAATATGTACATAGATCATATATGCAAGTTTAATGGATAAAATCTATAGAGGGAATTACTGTTCTACCATGCCTTCCTTTTGAAAAAGAAAGTACCTTAAAAATTTAAATAATAGAATTGTACATTTCTCCACCATTGGAATCTTCTGAAATGAAAGGATGAAATACAAATATTCCTAAAGTTGCACAACTGCAGTGTAAATGTGTGCAAAATCTTTAAATCTAAATGTCAAATTAAATCATTAATAGTTTTATTATTCAAAAAAATTTTTTTCTAGATGAATTTGTTATATTTTGGCAATAATTACTGCTCTGATTTTTAGGACTGATTATAAGATGGGGCAGTTTTAAACTTTCTTGAACTTTTAAGTCATTTAGTTATATGCTTTATTTCCATGTTATATACAATACATACATATGCATATATGCACTGTCATATATAACATCCAGAAAATGGAATGTTCACTTTATTTTAGCATGGAAAGTCATCTGTCATGGTATAACAGCTACACCTTGTGTTACTCTCAGATATTGCCACTTAAGACTTTTGAAGTCCCTTAATATTTTGTTGAAGTGGGTTAATTTATCCATTTATCACCACTCACTCACCCTAACATCATCCCTAGTACCATCACCATTCTCTGAACATTTATGTCAGGGCATAAGAGTAGAAAAAGAACTTTATAGGCAAGTGCTCAATAGGACATAGCTGGTCAGAAGCCATGTATGCTAATGATCCCTAGAAAGAAATTTCCATACCCTAGCTCTCTTTTCCCAATCCATAGTAATCAAATCAAAGTCAAAATCAAATCAGAGTTACAACCTGCTTTGACCCTGTTTACCAGATTTAACATTGCTTTGTATTTGGAAACTTTTTTACTTGCCATGTCTCCCATAATCCTACTCCCATCTCATTCAGGTCTTGAATTAATACATCCTCCTCTACCGTCCAATTCCAATTCTCCCTTTATAACTCCAATTCAATTATATAATGTTTTCTCGATCTTTATTAGATGATAGTGTTATAGGGAAGGCCAAGAACTCCAGAGTATTCATGCAGAATGAGTAAGTAGTCAAGAAAGTTATTTAGAAAATCTATAGACACAATCATTCAAAATTATGTTTGTTTAGGAGAAAACTTTCCAAGAAATATCGGTGAAAAATTTCTCTACACATCAAACTAAATTTACTGACAGAACTAAAATCATAAGCTATTTTATCTATTATGACAAATTTGTTTTATTCATTATGCGGATATACATTAGCATGTAGGTAATTTACAAATATATGTTGATCAATGTAATTTAAAGACATCTTTATTTTAAAGATGTATTTTATTGGGGTTTTTTTGTTTGTTTTAGTTTTAATTTTTCTAGTTTTGCCAAACTAATGAAAAACTCATTCATGTTCATTTGGATCCATTTTTATGTCATGCATTTGAAGACATGATAATTCTTGGAGTTATGTCTTTTTTGTTTTGATAACACAAAGAATCCTACCTTATCTTAAAGTTCAGTCTAAAAAATTGAAATTAAAAGACAATAAGATAATATGTAGGTGTGCACATGTACTTTTTTTATATATAATGTATCTAAACACAATACTTTTGGCAAGAAGAAATTATGTTGCTTCAAACCCATTTTAGTGGTAGTATAAAATATAGGAAGCAATATTGCCTAAATTGATCACAAGACACTTATTAATTTCAAAATTTCAGTGTATCTAACTGAATTCCAAGGATATGAAGCAGAATTTAGGGTAGAGATGATACACAACTTTTTTGTTTTATTATAAGATAAACTTGCTTATAAATTACATTTGCAAATTATATAATCTGCCTTTTCTTCAGGAATCTGAAAATATTGTCTTAACTAATTTTATGCTGCTATTGTATCAATGATGATGGTAATAGCATTCTAATTAGAAATTAGAAATTAGAAAACATTTCTTTTAAAACTATAGACCAATTTCCCTAATGAATATTGTTGCAAAAATCTTAAGTAAAATATTAGCAATGAGATTACAGAAAGTCATCCCCAGGATAATATATTATGACCAAGTAGGATTTATACAAGGAATGCAGGGATGGCTCAATATTAAAGAAACTGTTAGCATAATTGACTATATTAATAACCAAAATAACAAAAATCAATACATGCAGAAAACGCCTTTGATAAAATCCAACACCCATTCCTATTAAAAACACTAGAGAGTATAGGAATAAATGGACTTTTCCTTAAAATGATCAGTACCATCTACTTAAAACCATCAGCAAGCATCATATGTAATGGAGACAAACTAGAATCATTCCCAACAAAATCAGGAGTGAAATAAGGTTGCCCACTGTCACCATTACTATTTAATATTCTATTAGAAATGTTAGCTCTGGCAGTAAGAGAAGAAAAAGAGATTAAAGGAATTAGAGTAGGTAATGAGGAAACCAAATTATCAGTCTTTGCAGATGACATGATGGTATACTTAGAGAACCCTAGAGACTCAACTAAAAAACTGCTAGAAACAATTCACAACTTTAGCAAAGTTGCAGGATACAAAATAAATCCACATAAATCATCAGCATTTTTATATATTACCAACAAAATTCAGCAGCAAGAGATAAAAAAAAGAAATTCCATTCAAAATAATTGTCGATAGTATAAAATATTTGGAAATCTATTTGCCAAGGGTAAGTCAGGAACTACAGAAACAAAACTACAGAACACATTTCACACAAATAAAATCATTCCTAATCAGTTGGGAAAATATCAAGAATTCACGGGTAGACTCAACAAATATAACAAAAATGACAATACTACCTAAATTTATTTATTTAGTGCCATACCAATCAAACTCCCAAAAAATTATTTTATATATATAGAAAAAATAGTAGCAAAGTTCATCTGGAAGAACAAAAGGTCTAGAATTTCAAGGGAATTAATGACAAAACTGCTGATGAATATGGTCTAGCTGTGTCAGATCTAAAACTATATTATAAAGCAGCGGTCATCAAAACTATTTGGTACTGACTGAGAAATAGAGTAGTCGATCAGTGACATAGGATAGGATCACAGGACAAAATGGGCAATAATTATAGCAATTTAGTGTTTGACAAACCCAAAGACTCCAGCTTCTTGGATAAGTTCTCACTATTCAACAAAAACTGCTGGGAAAATTGGAAACTAGTATGGAAGAAATTAGGGCTTGACCCACACCTAATTCCACATTTCAAGATCTAAATGGGTACATGTATTAGACATAAAGAGTGATATTATAAACAAATTAGAGGAACATAGGATTAGTATACCTCCCAGATCTGTGGAGGAGGAAGGAATTTATGTCCAAAGAAGAGCTGGAAGTCATAATTGAACACCAAATAGATAATTTTGATTATATTAAGTTAAAAACTTTTTGTATAAGCAAAACTAATGCAGACAAAATCAAGAGGAAAGCAATAAAATCATTTTTATATTTAAGGGTTCTGATAAAGGCCTCATTTCTAAAATATATAGAGAATTGGCTCAAATTTACAAGAATTCAAGCCACTCTCTAATTGATAAATAGTCGAAGGATATGAACAGACAGTTTTCAGATGAAGCAATTAAAACTCTCTCTAATCATATGAAAAGGTGTTCCAAATCACTATTGATCAGAGAAATGCATATTAAGCCAACTCTGAGATACTACTATATACTTATCATATGGGCTAAAACAGGAAAAGATAATGACAAATGTTGGTGGGGATGTGGGAAAACTGGGACACTGTTACATTGTTGGTGGAAGTGTGAATGGATCTAACCGTTCTGGAGAGCAATTTGGAACTATGGTCAAAAAGTTATCAAATTGTGCATATTCTTTGACCCAGTAGTGTCTCTACTTTTTATATCCCAAGGAGATCTTAAAGAAAGGAAAGGGACCCACATACACAAAAATGCTTGTGGCAATCTTTATTTTTAGTCACAAGAAACTGGAAACTGAATAGATGCCCATCAGTTGGACAATGGCTGAATAAATTATGGTACATGAATATCACGGAATATTATTTTTTTGTAAGAAACGACCTACAGGATGATTTCAGAGGGGCCTGGAGAGTCCTACATGAAATGATGCTAAGTGAAGTGAGTAGAACCAAGAGATCATTATACATGGCAACAACCAGACTATACAATGATCAATTCTTATGGACATGGCTCTCTTTGACAATGAGATGTTTCAAACCAGTTTCAATTATTTAGTGATGAAGAAAGCCGTATACACACAGAGAGAGGCCTGTGGCATCTGAGTGTGTACCACAACACAGCATTTTCATGCTTTCTGTTGATGTTTGCTTGCATTTTGTTTTCCTTCTCAGTTTTTTTTTCTTTTAGATCTGATTTTTATTGTACAGCAAGGTAACTATATAAATATATATACATATATTGGATTTGCCATGTATTGTAACATATTTAACATGTATTGGACTACCCTCCAACTAGGGAATGGAGTGGGGTGAAGGAGAGAAAAATTTGGAATATAAGGCTTTGCAAAGTTCAATGTTGAAAAATTACCCTTGCATATGTTTTGCAAATAAAAAGGTTTAACAAAAAAAATGTGCCTTTTTTATATTAGTAAATATTATCATTTAATGTAAGGTAAGAAAACTGGTTCTAAAAAGTCAATAATACATAATGGAGATATTCATTAGACAGTCTTGAAATACAATAGTTAATGAGTAATTAGGGAGAAGAATGGTAGTCCACCCTGCTAAGTAGTTCCTTACGTGTTTTCTCTTTGGCTTGAAAATTATGCAAACACAGTGTTTTATTTATGCCCACACCATTATTTCTCCCTATACTAAGATTTAGTGACAATATTTTTCTCATATTGTATGACTTAAAAAGATAGGATTTTCATCAATACTCAAATGCTTCTGTGATCTCATTTATTCAGCAGTTTTCTCCTATAATGCAAATAACAATTCATCCATTCTGTCCACCCTCTAGAATAGCTTTCCATGACCTTGACCTGAAAGGTCATCAGATTTCATTCATTGTGATAGAGTCCTTCACTGCTTTTTTCTGATATTAGAAAGAAATCAGTGTAGTACACTGTTTGTCAGATTAGTATAAGTTTTTTTCCCTTTTCTTTGTGACAGATCTATCTTATCTTTTTTATAATTGCTTGATATTGTCTTTTCTCCTGTTTTTTTTTTTGTGGTTGCTTCTTAGCTATATTTTGCAACCTGCTCACATGCACCATGTTTTCATTCATTCTGTGTGCTTCTCATTTTTAATTCTTCAGAGGCAGGTGCATCTTATGTCTCACTGTCATATTGCAACATGGGCAGAATGTTAATATTTAAAAGATGAGCTGCTTTGATGAGAAGATTGAGTCAGAAAAAGCTTTTCAGGTCCTGTAAACAACCTAATTCAGTTTCTTGTATGTCTCTGGAACCAATGTATCTACCTATTCTTCCTCTTCCAGTAATATATATTAACAGACCAATGCCTTAAGGTGTCCATCCAAATGCATGTTGAAATCTGATCAATAAATAATCTTCATTCACATGGTCTTTTCCTTGCTGCAGGAAGCACTAAACTCATTTGCTGTCTTAAGGATCATTTCCAGAAGTTTTGTGTAATGTCCTGGTGCTGATAAATTCAAAACAATGTTGCCCACCAATGAGCAAATGGAGAATCTCACTATTCTCAGTGAATCCTATTCCATCCTGAATACTGTACTAGATAACCTTGATCTTGAAGATAAATACAGTTAGTAAGAAAATATTTCCCTATTATACATCTTACCTAATGTTTATCATCAAAGCATCCATCAAACACATTTATTTCTTCTGTTATATCTTATAAGGTATCTTGAATTACTTCAGAGATGGAATACCTGTATTGTTATAGGAACCTATAAGTTGGCAGTTTCTTAAACTACAAAATAATGTTTCTTCTCACAATTAAAAACAAGAGCATCTTACTCAAATGTGAAATGATAAAGCTTCTACCCATTGATCAAGATAATTTGTAAACATCTTTGTTCCATATTATGTTTACTATATATAGATGCAGATACTAATATCTGTTATAAACAACTACATGATGTATGCATATATATGCATTTATGTAAAGGTATGTAGATATGTATATGTACACATGTAGCTTTTATAAAGATTTTTTTCACATGAAACATAAGGTATTTAGGTGTATGCTTACTGATATTTTCTTGATTTTTCTTTTTAATATAAGTTTAGAGAGTTTATCCACAGCCTTGATATAACCCCATATTTTCCCATATATCATGAACTTTGGTCCCTTAATGACTTTGCAATTGCATTATTTCTCTCAATGGTTTCTTCTATATGCATATGATCAGATGTGGATTCTTTTCCCTCTTTAGTGCTCTTTTTTCTTTTCCTAAAATTTTAGGAATTGTGATGCTGGGACACAAATGTGATTATACTATCCTTTTTGGGGAATATTGTTTATTAAATCGATTTGCTTATGTTTTCCACATTTATTATATTTGTGGTTCTGTTTCCATTTTCATCCTTTCATTTTCCTGCTTAATAGATAACTAAGCAAAGTCATCCCAAGGGCATTCAGAGATGGATCACTTTAATTTGTGTTTTTAATGATGATCTACTTATTCCCTCTTGCTAGCTTTTAAAGCACAATATGACTTTATTGGCATTTTAAAATATATATATATATGTGTGTGTGTGTGTGTGTGTGTGTGTGTGTGTGTCTGTGTGTATTAGATTAGATTTAAACATATAGTTGCTATTAGGACTGCAGATGAGCACAGAAAGAATGTAAAAAAGTTATTTTTTACATATTTTATATGGATCTTCAGTGCTAAAGAACAAGACATCAAATAATAGATGTTCAAGGAACAAAATATTGTTGTATAATTTCTTTCTTCTTCATCATCAGGGAAAGTTTCTGGAAAGAACAGCACAAACCCTAAGGACAGAGTTCTGTGAGGTGAACAAATGCTTCTATTCTTTAAGGCATTGAGGTTATTGTGGGAGTGAGAAACTAGAATGCTTGTGGAGGTGACTTTAGAGCAGGTTTAGCCAGTAATTGGATGTGGGAACTGAGATAAATCAAAAGGTCAAAGATATGTTTGAAATCGTGAATGTGAGGAGAAGATTCTGGGAAGATGGTGGAATAGGTTGGCAAATTTCAAGATCTCCAGATTTTTCTTATAAATGCAATAAATTTGTGGTTCAGGGCAAAAATAAACTGGTAAGAATCAAGAACACTTGGGGTAAATTTCACAAGAAAGAAGAAAAAAACAATTCAAATACACTGGAGCTACAATTAGAATTGCACAGTAGCTGCAATAAAAGACTACAGGTCCTGGAATCATATCTACTAACAATCAAAAAAACTAGGACTGGGACCAAAAATATCATATCCAGTAAAATTATCTATAATTTTGAATGAGAAAAAATGGACATTCAACAAACTTGCAGTTTTTCAGGACTTCCTGTTAACCAAATCAAACTATATAGAAAGCCAATTCGAAAGATAAATTTTAAGGAACTTATCATGAACAAACTGTTTAAACATGGACAAATTATTTATATTTTCATATATGTATACTATATGTTTGAGATTTATATCAACAGTAGGGTAGCTCAAAAGAAAGTCTGGCAAAGTTATAAGAAAAGTAGGAATCATGTTATACAAATGAGGTGTGGAGGAAGAATAGGAGGAAGAGAAGAATAGGCATTCAAGGCAGGAAGAGGACTTGTAGTTCTGAAAACCTGCTCCTATCAGAAAGGAATTCTGGAATTCCTGATATACACTACATATACCATGAAGGATGTAGAACCCTTCAAAATCTATAACGAAGGGGAAGGGGATAAGTGGATGGGGAAGCAGAGAGTGAGGAAAACCACAAGGGAGGAATCCTTAGGTGGGGAAAGATTAAGTAATAGAAAGGCCACTTATGGAGCAGAAGTTAAAGATTCAGCAGCGATAGGAAAGACATGTGTGTGTATATGGGTTGTGTGTGGCCTGAGTTTATATATGCATGTATATATGTACATATGCATACATGAATGTATCATTTCTTAACTATAGCTTCCTTGGGGGTGAGGGAATAAAAGGGAGTAAAAACAATAAATTCATTAAGGTGCACAGCAGAAAATCAAGGAACAATTTACAAAGGAAACAAAAAAAAAAGACATTCATGAATATAATTTCTTATATATATGTATATATATATATAAACATATATATATTCTTGATCTGGTAATTCATTATTATATGTTTTGAATCCTCCTTCGTTCGTCTGTGCACATGACAATGTTCTTTGTTTTGCTTTATTTTGTTTTGTATTTCTTTTCTGTTTTTCTTTTCTTAACTTTTTTTTCAAATAAAATAAATTTTAAAAATTTTGAAATTAAAAAAAAAGATTATGAAAATGAGTAGTAACTAAGATGACAGGAAAGATAATGAAAAATGTTGGAGGGGATGTGGGAAAACTGGGACATTAATTCATTGGTGGATTTGTGGACAGTCCAACCATCCTGGAGAGCAATCTGAAATTATGCTTAAAAGGATATCAAACTGTGAATACTCTTGGACCCAGCAGTGCCATTAATTGGAATTTGATACTCAAAGTTTTAAAAACAAATATTAAACATTATTTTATATGTAATTGAAAATAAAATGCAAAATAAAATTTAAAATATGTACTGGATGATTTATTGATTAATCGAATAGTGTAACACCAAAACTTTGGTTCTTGTATCCAAAAAATAGTGAGTTTCAAAGTATTACCATATCACCATGGGAATGAAATAGAATAGAAGAGTTTGATGAAAATTAACAACTTAAGGAATCATGTGGTCAGAGTATTAGGTGGTTCTTACAATATGAATATTCAGATTCCAAAGGGAAATGTTAAAGCATTGTGATAAAGGGGCAGACAGTCAATTAAATATAAAAGATTGGAGAATAATATTATGATCAATATATAACATCAACAAGGAGATGGAGCAACATTAGATACCTTCATGAATTCTGAAAAAAAAAGGAATAAAAGTTATTGAAGCATAGTGGGAGAAGGGTGGTTTGGAAGCAGCAATGAAAAATAAGGAGTGTGTACTCCTGACACTAAAAGATATGGGACTCAGAGAATGAATCATCCTTAGAGGAGATAGTTGGAAGGAAGGTGCTGATCTCAGGGCAAAGCTAGATTTCAGTGAGACCAAGGAGTTTAAGTAACATTAGTTGGAAATCTCAATGGTTTGTGGAGAATTAGTTAATAATTGAGTTATAAGTATAAAAGCACAGTGTAATGATTCAGGGAATAGGTGAGCTAAGTTAAAGTGGAGCTTGGAAGGAGTAAATATCAAGATATTAGAATTCAACATTCTTCAGCAGATGATATGGGCATGCTGCTAGTTCTTAAATTGGACAAAATGGAGAGTGAAGATTGAGAAATCAGCAAGAAGGAGAGAGATTTAGAAAGCTCAACTGATAGATAATGTGTAACAAATAAACTCTAGAGTTTGAGAGAGGATGTGGAACAATTGTGTTTTTAATATTCTTTCATGAAGTTTCCCTTCTATGAGTTATCTTAATGAAATGTTAGACTTCCACTAGCTTCAAGCCTTAATTATTTTCTGGCAACTCAGCACATGCATCCACATGGCCTTTGTCTTTACAGAGATTTTTTCATAAAATATGTCGTTAATATATCAAAAAGATTCCTTTCATTATTTAAATTTCCCTGGGATATTAATATAATATTCCTTCTGAATCTTTTACCTCTTATCCTCACTATATAACAAGGCCACATTCTTGACTGATAAAAATAAAAAATAACACATTCTGGCACACTTCATGCACAAATAAGTATTGGTAACATGCAGCAACCTATTTTCGCCCATAATAAATCATTTCATCACCCTTTAAGTTAGTTGCCATTTTGATTTTTTCTGAGATTATTGTGTTACATGGTCCATAACCATGGGACCTATAATTTTAGAGCTCAAAGAAACTTTATATCAGAGCACTTCATCGTGGATCTCTGAACTTCTTTTATATTGTTTGATAGCAAAATAGATAAAATGAAATTAAATTTAATTATTTTGTCTAATAGTCCCATGTATTTTATGTTATGCATTTAAAACAATTACTCTGATAAGGGGACCATAAATTTCATTATATTGCCAAAGTGGACTCTGACAGAAAAAAATTTAAGAATCCATGCTTAAGAAATTGCCTGGTACCTCTTCCCAATTTATAACTATGGAAAGTAAGGATCAAACAGCTTATGATTTGCCTATGTAATATAACCTGGAGAGTTTTGCTATTAAAGAGAAATACTTTTATGGCAATGAGAAATTGAGAAATCATTGAAAGGACATGCAGTCTCTCAAATTTGGTCCAGAATGATCTTTTCCTCTTTAGTTCTTTATCTAGTTTATTTTTTCATTCTTTTAATCTATACATACTGGTAGACTCATTAAGTTTCTTTTTTTTTTAAATAAAGCTTTTTATTTACAAAACATATGAGTGATTTTTCTACATTGACCTTTGCAAAAACTTTTTTTCCTAAGCTTTTCCCCTCCTTCTCCCCACCCCCACCCCTAGATGACAGGTAATCTAATACATGCTAAATAGGATAAATTATAAGACAAATACAATATATGTATATATATCTATACAGTTATCTTACTGCATGAGAAACATCAGATCTAGAAAGAGAAGAAGAAAAAACAAACTAAGAAGGAAAACAAAATGCATGGAGATATTCACAGAAAGCATTAAAATGCTGTGTTGTGGTCCACACTCAGTTCCCACAGGCCTCTCTCTAGATGTATATGACTATCTTCATCGCTGAACAATAGGAACTGGTTTGAATCACATCATTATTGAATTGAACCATGTCCATCAGAATTGATCATCGTATAGTCTTGTTGCTGTGTATAATGTTCTCCTGGTTCTGCTGATTTCACTCAGCATCATTTCATGCAGGTCTCTCCAGGCCTCTCTGAAATCCTCCTGTTGGTCATTTCTTACAGAGCAATAATATTCCATAACATTCATATACCATAATTTATTCAGCCATTCTCCAATTGATGGGCATCTTTTCAATTTCCAGTTTCTTACCACTACAAAAAGGGCTGCCACAAACATTTTTGCACATGTGGGTCCCTTTCCCTCCTTTAAAATCTCTTTGGGATATAGGCCCAGTAGAAACACTGCTGGGTCAAATGGTATGCATAGTTTGATAACTTTTTGAGCATAGTTCCAAATTGCTCTCCAGAATGGTTGGATCCGTTCACAGTTCCACCAACAATGTATCAGTGTCCCAGTTTTCCCACATCCCCTCCAACAGTTATCATTTTCATTTCCTGTCATTTTAGCCAATCTGACAGGTGTGTAGTGGTATTTCAGCGTTGTCGTAATTTGTATTTCTCTGATCAATAGTGACTTGGAGCACCTTTTCATGTGACCAGAAATAGTTTCAATTTCTTCATCTGAAAATTGTCTGTTCATATCTTTTGACCATTTATCAATTGGAGAATGGTTTG
This sequence comes from Myrmecobius fasciatus, assembly GCA_023553655.1. Taxonomy (NCBI): domain Eukaryota; kingdom Metazoa; phylum Chordata; class Mammalia; order Dasyuromorphia; family Myrmecobiidae; genus Myrmecobius; species Myrmecobius fasciatus. The sequence continues at coordinate 11,785 of JAJPUD010011101.1, read as the reverse complement.
AATTCTTATATATTTGAGTCAGTTCTCAATATATTTTAGAAATGAGGCCTTTATCAGAACCTTTGGATGTGAAAATATTTCCCAGTTTACTGCTACCCTTCTACTCCTGTCTGCATTCATTTTGTTTGTACAAAAACTTTTTAATTTGATATAGCAAACATCTATTTTGTGATTAATGATAACCTCTAGTTCTTCTTTCGTCACAAATTCCTTCCCCCTCCACAGGTCTGAGAGGTAAACCATCCTACATTGTTCTAATTTGTTTATAATATCATTCTTTATACCTAGATCATGAATCCATTTTGACCTTATCTTGGTATATGGTGTTAGGTGTGGGTCAATGCCTAATTTCTTCCATACTAGTTTCCAATTATCCCAGCAGTTTTTTGTCAAATAGGGAGTTTTTATCCCCAAAACTAGGGTCTTTGGGTTTATCAAACACTAGATTACTATTGGCATTGAGTATTTTGTCCTGTGAACCTAACCTATTCCACTGATCCACTACTCTATTTTTTATCCAGTACCAAATAGTTTTGGTGACCACTGCTTTATAATATAGTTTTAGATCTGGTGCAGCTAGGCCACCCTCATTTGCATTTTTTTTCATTAATTCCCTTGAAATTCTTGACCTTTTGTTTTTCCAGATGAATTTTGTTGTTATTTTTTCTAGTTCAGCTAAATAATCTCTTGGGAGTTTGATTGGTATAGCACTAAATAGATAGATTAGTTTAGGTAGTGTTGCCATCTTTATGATATTCGCTCGACCTATCCAAGAGCACTTGATGTTTTTCCAATTGTTTAGATCTGACTTTATTTGTGTGGAGAGTGTTTTGTAGTTTTGCTCATATAGATCCTGACTTTCCCTTGGCAGATATATTCCCAAATATTTTATACTATCGAGAGTTATTTTGAATGTAATTTCTTTTTGTGTCTTTTGCTGTTGTATTTTGTTGGTGATGTATAAAAATGCTGATGATTTATGTGGATTTATTTTGTATCCTGCAACTTTGCTATAGTTGTGGATTAATTCTAATAGTTTTTTAGTTGATTCTCTAGGGTTCTCTAAGTAGACCATCATATCATCTGCAAAGAGTGATAATTTGGTTCCTCATGACCTACTCTAATTCCTTTAATCTCTTTTTCTTGTCTTATTGCCAAGGCTAGCATTTCTAATACAATATTGAATAGTAATGGTGATAGTGGGCAACCTTGTTTCACCCCTGATCTTATTGGGAATGGTTCCAGTTTATCACCATTACATATGATGCTAGCTGATGGTTTTAAATAGATGCTACCGACTATTTTAAGGAAAAGTCCATTAATTCCTATACTCTCTAATGTTTTTAATAGGAATGGATGTTGGATTTTATCAAATGCTTTTTCTGCATCTATTGAGATTATCATATGTTTTTCTGTTAATTTGGTTATTAATATAGTCAATTATGTTAATAGTTTTCCTGATATTGGACCATCCCTGCATTCCTGGTATAAATCCTACTTGGTCATGGTGTATTATTCTGGGAAGCTATAATCTCTTTCCTAATATTTTATTTAAGATTTTTGCATCCATATTCATTAAGGAGATTGGTCTATAATTTTCTTTCTCTGTTTTTGTTTTACCTGGTTTAGGTATCAGTACCATGTCTGTATCATAAAAGGAGTTTGGTAGGAGTCCTTCATTCCCTATTTTTTCGAATAGTTTATATAATATTGGAGTTAATTGTTCTTTAAATGTTTGGTAGTATTCACATGTAAATCCATCTGGTCCTGGGGATTTTTCTGAGGGAGTTGATTAATGACTTCTATTTCTTTTTCTAAAATGGGACTATTTAAGTAATTTATTTCCTCTTCTGTTAATCCGGCCAATCTATATTTTTGTAGATATTCCTCCAGTTCACTTATGTTATCAAATTTATTGGCATATAGTTGGGCAAAGTAACTCCTGATTATTGCTCTAATTTCCTCTTCATTGACTCATTAAGTTTCATTAGTCATTTAACCAATGGGCTTCTAATGCATTTAGATACTTTGCTTAATGCTAGAGATTTGAGGATAAAATGACAGAAGTGAAGTAGTCCCTACCCTCAAGGAGTTTACATTCTAATAGGGAACATAGCATATACATATGTAGATATATGTACATAATGAATATAAGGCAGTTTTGGGTGCGGGTTTGGGGGTCAGAAAAAGTTTGCTATGGAATATGGTGCATCAGGTAATTTCCAACAGAAATCAATATTTCTTGGAGGCTGAGGTGAGGAGAGAATACATTTCAGACACAGAGAATAACCAGTCCCAAGGTACAGAGGTGAGAAAATGAAGTGTTATGTTAGATTATATTTCACATATCTGTTTCTTCAGTAGGGATATTTATATCTCTTTTCATTTCACTGAGGTTTAATTTGCTTACCTACTCTTTACTATTAATGCAATGATATCTAGGACCAGGAGAAACACTGGGAAAACCTGGACATCAACAGAAAATATCTTTGTTTAAATTCCATGAAAAACATCTTCCATGACCTTAATGGAGTTATTTATTTATTAAACATGAGAAGATAAACAAAAGCGTATCAAGGAAAAAAGCAAACATTTAAAATAACACATCAAATCAAAAGATATATTTTTGCAATGATTGTAATGAGAGATTTACTCTACTTTTACTTCAGCCTATTTTAAAATTTGAATTAACAGCAAAATAAAAATGTAAACATTTTACACAAGACTGTTACCCGTAGATCAACACTTTAATCATAATTTCTGAGTGCTTCATCAGAAAATTTGTTCCTAAAATAATCTTGGTTGTTTAGGGGAGCATATTTCAGATGGAGAATAGGCAAGATGAATTCCTTTTGATGCATGTCATTAGTCTCCAAACTGCCACACTCCCTCAGTATGATCTCAAGAGAAGTTTGATAAGAGTGTGTGTCACATTCTTCCCTCTCTGAGAAAACAACTGATGACAATTACCCTTATCCTTCCTTTCTAATCTGTTCCTTCATTTTATAAGTTTCTTACTTTGCTTTTTTCTCAAAGTTTGGTCATTTTGTCCAGTGGACTCAGCATCAAATGGAGCGTCAAGCATGTAGTAGATGTGTGACACTGGAAAAATCACTTAACCCTATTTCCTCAGTTTTCTCATCTATAAATTGACCTGAAAAAAGAAATGGCAAACTTTTCTAGTACCTTTGCCAAGAAAACCTTAAATAAGTTTACACAGGATTATATATGATTAAAACTACTGAACAACTTCACTATAATTCAGCTCACATGATTATTATAAGGACCAAATGAGATAGATGATATAGGATGAGAAAAGAGTCATATTTAACATCAAAGGACCCAAGTTAAATATTTGCTTTGCTGCAACTGGTATGACCTTGAGTAAACCAACTAACTTTTAAGGGACTCAAATTCATCATCTAAAACATGAGTAGTTTGGACCAGATGGCCTCTAAGTAATTTTACAATTCTGAATCTTTGATCCTATGACATCAGAACACTATACTAAGTATGCCTGAAAGTTAATGTAGTGTTAAGCTTTACAAATTATATTGACTTTTGAAGCACAATGTAAATATAATATAATAGTGAAATAAATATACATGTACACACACATTTTTTCTCCTTCCTTAAGCTAGTAATATTAACCAAAAATCCAGAAGAAAGCAATTATATTAGCTTTGTAGAATTATTTAAGACATATAAAAGATTTTTACAATTAAATTTGTAAAACATTCACAAAATCTTTATGTAGCTTCCTGGTGTGAAAGTTGTTTTCAATGGATATGTTAAACATCTAATTCTATATATACCTTTAAACTATTAAAGTCAAACAGAAAACTTACAGTACTTTGTAGATTCAATTTACTTGTATAAACCCTTTGCCTCTTCAACAAACATTAAGTGAGACAGAAAGATACTCTTTAGTTAAAAAAAAAAACCTCAGAAAATCACTGGATTATGAAGGTCTTCACATTCAATTAGGCTTATAAATGTCAAAGGAAAGCCTATTGAATGAAAAACAGTAGTTCCTTCGGGATTTTCTTGAAGATCAAAATATTGTATGATTAAAAGTATAAATTTTCCAGTCATTAGTCGTTTTGTGTTAGCAATTCCACAAATAAAATTAAGCAAATTCTCCTGAGTCTTAGCAATAGTTCTTGGGCCAAGAACATACAACCCAGAAAAAATTAGATATAAAAAAAGAAGGAAGGAAAAAATTTAAACAATTTGAAGAGTTTCACACTAACAGATCTTTTGCATTGTCCAAAATTGTTTTCAAAAAATGCATTGGAAAAATTGTTTTTACTAAGAAGTTATCATTAATATAAAATGCTATATACTGCAAATTAATATGAACACCTTGAATTTTTATTCTCATTTGAAAAGCAAGACCCAAATTGCCACAAGTCAGAAGGTTTTCTACAGAATGCTTGCTTATATTTGGTGTAAAGGGAACCTTACTTTTCATTATTAGAAAAGATTGCTCTTTTCCTCTTTCCATTTATATTTTTGTAGTCATTGTTTTTTGATTCTTAATTTATTCTACATTTCTTCAAGTAAGCCTCATGTTTCTCCAAATATAAATCATTTCTCACAGTTCAATAATAATCAATTTCCATTATACAAATAACTGAGTGATTGTACCATTTATAGATTGTGAAGATTCCAATCCGGATGTTCATTGGAGGAACCTGTGTAGTCTCTGAATTAAGAAGATTAGCCTATATTGTATTATGACTTCCATTCATTTGTTGCAGATACATATCTTTTGATGGGATGCAAATGTTGGGAGTGCAGCTTTGTGTGTGATAATTGAATGATGATTTCAACTTCCTTAAAACATTCTATTAAAATGCAGCTGTTCTTAAGAACAGATGATACTGGAAGCACCAAAAGGAAGATGTTTTACAATAAAGGAAAATTTTATGCTCTTATCTGTTAATGATACTTATAACTTGAATTGTCATTTCTACTTTATTGAGGAGATCTGCCTCAAAGAGCCTAAATAAGTATATATTGCAGGTCCCCTTTTAAACTCAACTATTTTAATTTTTTGTTTATTGATGTTATTTTGATTATTGGGTTATTTAAACAAAATGTGTGGTCTCAGCAGTGTGTATGTGAAATATTTCCAAATATTCAGACAATCATTGAACAAGCATTAAGTATTTTTAATAGTTGTTGTTATTGTCCTTGGTATGTGCTAGTCACTGTAGTAAGTGCTTGGCATACAAAGAAATATAAAAAATAGCAATTGCCCTAAAAAAGACTTGCATTTAAATGAGAGAGATAATTTGCATGCAATTCTATGCACATAACACATATGTAAAGTACATGACATGATTTAAGGCTTTAAATCAAGCCTTGACAAAAGCCAAGTAAATTATGATGCAGAAGTGAAGAGGGAGAGTATTTCAGAAACATGGAACATTCATTCAACAAGTTTTTATTAAGTGTTTATGTGGATTGAGCATTGTACTAAGTGATGAATATTTGATAAAAAATGGATACAAATGTGGACCTCAAGGTCCAGTGAGGAAGATTATATGCAAACAAAAATGTACATAAAATATATAGATATAGACAGAGAGATAGATAGATCTATATATTGAGAGAGAGGCAGAGAGAGACACACAGAGAGAAAACTGGAAGTGATCTCAGAGAGGAAATTATTTGCATCCAGAAGTAGAAATGGGAAGCAAAAAGAGAATTCAGGAGACAGAAAGCAGGAAGAAGAACATTCTAAGTATTAGAGACATAGAACAGAGATGGATTTGTTTTCAAAGGACTCCAAGTAGTCCAGTGTGGTTGGGTGACAAAATCTGTTGAGAGAAAGTGGAGAATAGGGAGGAAAGTGTAAGAAAGTTGGAAAGATCAGAAATGGCTAGGTAATGAAAAACTTTAGATGTCAAACAGAGGAGTTTATTTTTTTATATTGAAGGTAACAGGAAATCACTTGAGCTCATGATACTGGAGTTAAGGGGAAACCATGCTGTCATTAGGAAGCAGGGGGCACTTACAAGAAATATTGTGAAAATTAACTTCATGAGATTTGACAGAAAATTAGCTATGTCAGATGAGTGAAATTGGGAAGTTGAGAATGAAACTGCAAGAGTGAACATTGTGTCTGAGAAGATAGCGGTGTACTAGACATGAATAGGAAAGTTTGGAAGCAAGAATAGTCAAGTGATCTAGCCAAGATCATGGAGAAAAGTCAGGAAGTTGCTTGAGTTCTCTCCCATTTTCCCTTGGAAACAATGTTAAATCAAGCCTCTAAATGAATTAGAGTGGCAGAAGTTGCCCAAAGACAATTTTCTAGCTTAAGATAACTCGAAGGGCTTCAGGAAAAATCTGTCTCACTTGGGTAAAGGGGAATGCAGTCCAATAGGGACAGTGTGCTCCAAGGTAGCAGGAGACTCAGCCACAGTATATAAAGCAAATTTCAAACCCTGGAACCTCAGCAGAACAGGTGTAATTAGGCCAGTTACCCCAGCACAGCGGTCAAACCATCAGCACACAAAAGCCCAGAATAGAAAACCAGTGACCAGGTTTCTGGTCCCCAGCATAAGAATATTGGGACAGTGTTCCTTGTCCCCCAGGAGCCAACTTTAAAAATCATGAAATAGGCTGAAAAATGAGTAAGAAACAGAAACAGGAAGCTACTGGGGCAATAGGGAAGATCAAAACACAAACTCAGAAGACTACAGCAATGTCAAAATGTCAACGTGTAAAACTTTAAATGGGAATATAAATTGATTGCAAACCCAAAAATCCTATGAGAAAAGCTCAACACGGGTTTAATAAATCATATAAGATAGATAGAAGAAAACTTAAGCAGCAGAATTTTTGAAAAGTATCTACTCCTAGCAAAAGGAAGCACAAAATAATATATGAAGAAACTAACTCCTTAAAGATATAAAATTGGCCAAATAGGGGAAAATCTCCTCAATAAAACAACTCTTTTAAAAGCAGAATTAGTCAGTTGGAAAAGGAGGTATCAAAGCTAACTGAACTAAAGAATGTCTTAAAAATTAATGTTGGAAAAATGGAAGATAATAACTCTATGAGACATCACGAATCAGTTAAGGGCAACTAGATGGCACACTTTATAGATCACCATCCCTAAAGTCAGAAAGACCTGAATTTAAATCCAACCTGAGACACATAACCCTTACTAGATGTGTGATCATAGGAAAGTCAACTAACCCCCATTGCCTCACCAAAAAAAAATAAAATAAAAAAACAAACAAACAAACAAAAAATAAACCAACTACTGACCTGGAAAATTAATGTAGGGGGGATAATTTTTAAAAGTTTTGTACTACAAAATAAATTGGAGGGGCGGAGCCAAGATGGCAGAGTGAAAAGGTGACTTTCTGCCTCTCCTCCGATCTTCTCTCAAATCAACAATAAAATAAGCCTCTGAACTGATCTTCAAGTCAACAAACTCAGAAATATTTGGGCACAGCTCTCTGGATAACTTCATATCAGGTTAGTTGGACTCGGACAGAGAGATAAATAGACAACCCCTGTGCAGGCCGGAAGTGAGGGTGGGACTCAGCTCAGCTCAGCTCTTCCTGGCAGAAGCTCCAAACTCCAAACTCCAAATTCCAAACACCTGGAGTTTATCTGAGGCACTCGGGACACTCTGCCCTGATTGGGGGCAGGTGTTCTGGCAGACTTGCCTTGTTTAAGGAGTAATTCGGACTTAGTCCTAGCCCCCACCGGCCCAGCACCTTAAGTCAACTCGCCGAAGTGCCCCAGGGCAAAGCTTTTTGCAGCCGCCTTTTTTTTTTCCCTACCTTAAAGAGATATCCACGCTGTCTAAAAAAAAAAAAAAAAAAATGATGAAGAAGCAAAAGAGAGCTCTCACCATAGACAGCTTTTATCAAGGCAAAGAAACGACCCCAGAGCCAGAGATCCCTTTAGACAAAAAATCCAGAGAACATCAGCCAGGACCATCACTGGTCCCCTTTTCAAAAGGCCTTTCTGGAAGACTGCATAAAGAACCTCAAAAGAGAGCTGGAGGATAAATGGGAAAATAAACTGAAATCAGTGCAAGAAGCCCTCCAAAAGAGATATGAAAAAGACACCAATTTATTAAAAAAATAAAATTAGTGAAGTGGAAAAAGAGTGCAATGAACAAATTGGCCAGTTACAAAAGGAGCTTAAAAAGGTAACTGAAGAAAACAACACCTTAAAAATAAGAATTGAACAAATGCAAGTGAATGACTAAGACTTGAAGAATCAGTCAAACAAAAACAAAAAAATGAAAAATTAGAAGAAAATATGAAATATCTCCTAGGAAAAATAACTGACTTGGAAAATAGATCTAGGAGAGAAAATCTAAGGATTATTGGACTTCCTGAAAGCCATGATGAAAAAAAGAATCTAAACACTATCTTCCAGGAAATCCTGAAAGAAAACTGCCCTGAGATTGTAGAATCAAAGGGCAAAATCACCATTGAAAGAATTCACCGATCACCTCCTGAAAGAGACCCCAAAATTAAAACCCCAAGGAATATTGTGGCTAAATTTCAGGACTATAGCACCAAGGAACAGATTCTGCTGGCAGCTAGAAAGAAACAATTCAAATACCGAGGTTCAATAATTAGAATCACACAGGATTTGTCAGCTTCCACACTGAAGGATCGAAGGGCCTGGAACCAGATATTCCGAAGGGCAAAGGAACTTGGATTACAGCCAAGAATAACCTATCCAGCTAGAATGAGCATTATCCTTCAGGGAGGAAGATGGTCATTCAATGATATAGGTGAATTTCCCCTATTTCTAATGAAAAGACCGGATCTGAACAAAAAATTCGACACCCAAATGCAGAACTCAAGAGATGTATAAAAAGGTAAAAAGGAAAGGTCTCTTGAGAACTTTATTCCTACTAGGGGGATATTCAAAGTTTGGGGGTATAATTAACTAGTTATTACTTTGATAATATGAAAAAGAGAACTAGAGGGGAAAATGTTGTCATACTGGGGAAAAGAGGGAAAAAGTGGTAAAATAAGATCTAAAAAAAAAAGGAGGTAAAAACAAGGTAAAATCACTTGAAGAGGCAAAGGAAACCTAATATAATTGAGAGAAAGAGGGGAGGGAGATGAGCACTGTGTAAATCTTACTCTCATCAGGTTGGGCTCTAAAGGTGTATATCAGACATTTGATTTCACATAGAAACTTGTCTGTTGCTAGAGGGAAGTGGGAGGAAAAGGAGGAAAAGTAAGGGACAAACTAATAGAAGGGAAAATAGAAGAATCAGGGGAAAGGAGTTAAAACAGGGGGAGGGGATCTAAAGGGAGGAGTATTGTTTGGGGGAGGGGGTCATCAAAAGCAAAGTACTGAGGAGGGGGGAAGGGAGAAAGGGGAAAGGAAAGGGGAGTATTGTTTGGGGGAGGGGTCATCAAAAGCAAAGTACTGAGGAGAGGGGAAGGGAGAAAGGGGAAAGGAAAGGGGAAAACATAACTTGGGTAAATAAGATGGCAGGAAATAAAGAATTAGTTATTCTAACTGTGAATGTGAATGGGATGAACTCTCCCATAAAGCAGAAGCGGATAGCAGACTGGATTAAAAACCAGAATCCCACAATATGTTGTCTACAAGAAACACATTTAAAACATAGTGACACATATAGGATGAAGGTAAACGGCTGAAGCAGAAAATATTATGCTTCAGGTGAACAAAAAAAAGCAGGGGTAGCAATCCTTATCTCAGATCAAGTAAAAGCCAAGATAGATCTAATCAAAAGAGATAAGGAAGGAAACTATATTTTATTAAAGTGTACCATAGATAATGTAGCAGTATCTATACTAAATATATATGCACCAACTGCAATAGCACACAAATTCCTAGGGGAGAAATTAAGAGAGATGCAAGAAGAAATAGACAGCCAAACGATACTAGTAGGGGATCTCAACCTTGCTCTCTCAGAATTAGATAAATCAAACTACAAAATAAACAAGAAAGAAACTAGGGAGATAAACCAATTGTTAGAAAAGTTAGGTATGATAGATCTATGGAGAAAGTTGAATGGAGACAGTAGAGAGTTTACTTTTTTCTCAGCAGTCCATGGAACATATACAAAAATTGACCATATATTAGGGCATAAAAACCTTAAAATCAAATGCAGAAAGGCAGAAATAGTAAATGCATCCTTTTCATATCATGATGCAATAAAAATCACCTGCAATATAAGTCCAGGAGAAAATAAACCAAAAGTGAATTGGAAATTAAATAATCTAATCCTGAAGAATGAATGGGTGAAAGAGCAAATCATAGACACAATCAATAATTTCATCCAGGAGAATGACAATAAGGAGACAACATACCAAAAATTGTGGGATACGGCCAAAGCTGTTATAATGGGCAATTTTATATCCCTAGATGCTTACTTGCATAAAATAGAGAAAGAAAAGATCAATGAATTGGGCTTATTATTAAAAAAAAACTAGAAAAAGAACAAATTAAAAACCCTCAATTAAATACCAAATTGGAAATTGTAAAAGTAAAAGGAGAAATTAATAAAA
>JAJPUD010011100.1:24845-50920 GCA_023553655.1 Myrmecobius fasciatus | reverse complement strand
GTGTGTGTGTGTGTGTGTGTGTGTGTGTGTGTGTGTGTGTGTGTGTGTCTTATCTCCCCACACTAGCCCCTGAGCTCCCTCTGGGCAGAGACACCAACTTACCTATCTTTTCATACCCAGCTGTTTAGCATGCATGACTCTACACACAGTAGGCTTTTAATTCTAGGATTACATGGCAAGACAGGGGGCACAGACAACTTGGAGGTTGATTATATGTCCATGACTGAGCCTCTAATAATTAGCACCAGTTGGGGAAGCCACCTTCTCCTCCTCTGGCTGCCCTACTTGAGTCACTGCTCAGCTGTGGGCAGTGTGCTCCCCACCCTACCCTTAAGGTCCTGGGTCTGGTGCAACCACCTCAATTACTTGTTATCCCATGTGCTCCTGACAGAACAGAATCCTGGTGGGAAGAGACCGTGGGGAGCATCACATGGAGTACTTCTGATGTTATCATGACAGAGCAGGGCACAGAGTGAGTTCCATGCAGCAGATGGGAAAACTAAGGACAAGAAGGGTATCTTTTTGGAGATAAGAGGCTCCTAGGCTTCCTGGCTATCAGCCATAGCCTATCATGCCACTGTCTCTTGGAGGAGTCTCTGTACAAGTGTCTCATTTGAGGATGGAAAGTTCCATGTTTGTATCAAGTTGAGTGATTCAGTGGCCCTAAATGTCAGTGTTATGTGGAGTAAAATATGCAAAGCTTTATGTTTTAGGGGTAGGAACTCCAGTTTCTAAAGTGCAGGTTGCCAGTAATAGTTATCAGTTTTTCAGGGCCAATAAATAGCATGTCTATTTCATGGATGGAACCAGGAATGGAAACATTACAGATTATATAACTTTCCCAAGTGACTTGTCCAAAAAGTGGTTAGCATGTAGACCGGCTTTCTGCAGGTGCATTGAATTAATCAATGACAGACTTAATCAATGACAGACTTAATCAAGGGTAAAAATGGTATGGGGCTTTGGAAGAAAGATCAAAGTCCCAGAACAATAATAATGTTTCTGTCTTATTTTTCACCTCCCAGTACTAACCCTATCTTCATATCTAAATACACAAGCCCACAGTTAGAGACCACCCCTTCCACCCTGCTTAGCATTCTTCCCCATGCCCAGGGACATGTCTATTTCTCAGGCAGCAGAAAAAAGAAACAGGACTCAGTCCATGAATCAGACATCCCTAACTCCTCATGTGAGTTCTTTCAAAGCCAGCCTGCAGTTAGAGTGCTGCCGGTCTGTATGCATAGAGATAAATTTGGGTCTAAAAAGAGTGACGTAATGATCTGCCAGAGAAATAGTCTGCCAGATCCCATTCACCCATGCTGGCTGACAGCTCCAATCCAGGACAGGATGCACTTAAACAAATCAGGTGCCGAGGACACGGGAAAGGGGGAAAGGGGCGAGAAGAACCGCAGAATTCTAGGGAGAGGGATAAAGAAGGAGGGTGTTCATCTGAGATCACAGAAAATGGGAGTTTTTAACTTCAGTTTTCCGATAGTGAGATCAGGCTGCTTGGCAGGGGTTCCAACAGCTGCACTTGACTCCTATTCTGGTCTCTCTTCCTCTTTAGAAAAGAGCTTTTAAAAAAAATTATTAAATGGCCTTTACACAGCAGCCGATTTTTAGTGATAATAATGGATTTGTTAATCTCACTGATATCCTCTTCTTACTCAGAACAAGTTGAATCCAAGAGGAATCTGCATTGCAGAAATCAATTAACATGCATATCTGAGAGACTTGTTAGGTCTTCATAACATACACATGGGATATTATTTTTCATCTGGTTTTAGGTGTCTGGTAAAATTCTGTACTTCTATGCCAAGGTCAATGTTCCACAAATAGTGTTTAATAGAGTTTCATAAAGCTTTAGAGGTTATTTAGATCAGCCACTTCATTTTATAGAAGGGGAAACAGATCTAGATAGACAAAGTGACCAGTTCAAGGTCATGGAAAAGCAGGAATTAGAACCTAGGGCACTTTCTTCTATATTGCCCTCTATTTTCTAGATATATAATTTGTATATACTTAGTTATTTACCTGCAGTTTACCTCATTAGAATACAAGGTAGGAAAAGTTGTATTCTCAAATCAACCCACAAGTTAGAAATTATTTCATTCTTCCTTTAAAAAAAAATCTCTAAATCAATTCAGTCAATGCTGGTAAAGCCAGTCCCACTAAGCATGCCTCTTCCAGTGAAGACCATGGAAGACCTTCCCAGCAGGGAAGGAAGCTCCTGCATTCCTGGCAGAGTGCTTGTTTACTCTGTTGCATCTGCCTGGGCCAAGAACTAAGTTGTTTTTTCTCCTATTTACCACCAACTTCCTGGTCTACAGAAACTAACCAAAGCCTCTCAGATACACCAGGCCCTTGAACAAACAGAAGAATCTGAACATCCTATCACAACTCACATCCCACCTTCAACAGGAAATCTTCCCAAAAGCCTCTTAATTTCAGTGCTTTTTGTCTTTTAGTTATTTCCTATTTATCTTACATATATAGCTTACTTTGTAAATATTTGCTTATATGTTGTCTCCCTGTTAGATTGTAAACTACTTGAGAGCAGGGACTTTTTGTATCCCCAGCACTTAGCACATAGTAGGTGGAAAAAATAATGTAAAAGGAACCAAGAGACCAGATTCTGCCATTGAGAGAATATATCTCTGAACAAGTCACGCTATCACTTTGGGCCTTACTTGGCTCATCTGTACAATATGGGCTTTAGCTTATAACCTCTGAACATCACTTCAGCTCTAAAATGGTATAATTCTATCCCCTCTTCTTTTTTGCTGTGGCTCTCATAGGCCTTATCTGTAAAGAAGAGATGATAATAACACTTTGTCTGTCTTTACACCAGGTCATCTCCAGAGCTCTCCTACACTTGACTCTATCCATTTCACTAGATTTTAAGGTCCTCTACTAAGATTTAGGAGGACAGAAGCTGGGTCATAACAACTTTCTTACTCAATACTTAGCATTACACTTTGCATTATATTAAGATTTTTTTTAATAAATGATGATTGAATTATAGACTGTCTAGGTTGGGACTGTTGTCATATGCAAAATAATTTATCTGGATTTCTACATACTATTCATCAGCCTAAGTTCTTTTTCTGGATAAGCAGCATGGTTTAGTGAAAAGAGAACAAGATTTGGAATTTAGACACATGTGAGTCCAAATTCTACCTGAGATGAGTCACATAAACACCCTGGGCTCCAGTTTCCTCATCTGCATGATGGGGAGATGGGACTCTAGTCTCTTTCCCTCTAAGCACATAACCAATATCACCCTAATTCAGGGCCTCATTAGCTCTCCTTTGGACTATTACAATAACTTTCAAATTGGTCTGTCTCTATCTCAAGTTGTTTCCACATCCCAATCCAAAATCCATTCAGCTCCTAAAGTGATTTTGCTAAAGAACAGGTCTAATTATGATATCCTACTACTTACTAAACTTCAGAGACTCCATAATCCATTCAAGATCAAATATAAAGCCCTTTCTTTAGCATTTATGCTACTTATACTTGCCCCTTCCTACTGGTCAAGTCTTCTCAGACTTTATTCCCTTCCCTTGTACTCTGTGTCCCAACTCCTCTGACCTACTTAAAGTTCCTCCCTCCAACTTTTGCTTTACATTAGTTGTGTCACATGCTTGGATTATACTCTTTCCTGACTACCACCTCTTATTTTACCTGGTTTCCTGCAAGACTAAGTTCCAATCTCTCCCCCAAGAGGCATTTCTAAGTTTTTACAGCGGTTAGAAACTTCCCTTATGAAATTATTGACTTTCTAATCCGTACAAAGATAGCATATAGCTTATACGGACTTAGTTATTTACTTGCTGTTTCCCTCATTAGAATATAAACTCCAGAAGCAAAGAGATGTTTTCCTTTTCTAATATTTAGCACATTGCTAAACAGGCCAAATTTTAAATAAAGGCTTATTGACTGACTGGTTTACTTCTCTTTCAGAGTAGTGAGGAAGATCAGTTAATCAACAAAGATTTATTAAGCCCTTCTTAAGTATCAGGCACAGTGTTAAATTCTGGGAAAACAAAGAAAGGCAAAAACCAGGTACCTCCTCTCAAAGGGTAGGAAATTGAGGATAGGAGTGAGGAATAGGAAAAGTTTCTTTCAGGTTAGACTTTACCTGAGAGTTGAAGAAATCAAGAAGAAATAGAGAAGCAAGAAAGTGGGGATTTATAAATGAAGAACAGGGAAAGATCTGTAGGAATTTGATCAAGTAAAAGAAAGAATAAATAAAATTGCATTTTAAAATGTTCCAAGAGTTAATAGCTGATGTGATTATATTAAAAAACCAAATCTAAAATGAGATGTAAAAATAAAGTATATAAAGCAATTGGCAAGCCTTAAATTGCTATATAAATGCAAGTTATCATCATCACTGTAGGGACAGGTGGAATTCTGGTTTCTCTTTAAAGAGGCAGAAGGTTGAGAATTCTGTCCATCTCTACTTCTTTATTTCCCCTCCCCCGTTCTTTCTCCATCTCTATTCCCCCCTTGTAGGAGGGCCCAACATAACCAGTTCATTCCTTTCCAGATTACCCGGACCTCCTTATTATAGCTGGTATCCTGTAACATGGTCATGGCTCCATAGCAACACATCCAGAAGCCACAATAAAAAGGCTCACAAAAGTAAAATCCCTTAAATTCAGATCTGTCTCCTATCTTCTTACTGACCCCTTCTGACACCTCTGAAAAGGAAGCAAGTGCTTCAGGTCCCAGTTTCCAGAGCAAAGCTTTTGTTGACCCTTGTGATACTGCTTCTTCCCAATCTTTTAGAGGTTCTAAAGGCTGCAGCTGCTTGACCAACTGGGATGCAGATGCACTAGACTTAATGATGTGAGTACACATGAGAGCCTTCCCCAGAGGAGAAGGCCCCTAAGAGAAAGCACTTGAGGAATTCCAAGACTGTCATGGGGCTCATTGAGACCGGCTCCCACACATCCTTTGCTTCCAAGCCATCCCTCCCTTTGCCCTGGGACAGTGACAGAATTCCAGGAGCTGGTGTCAAGAGTAAAGAATGACCCACCGGAATGTGGATTGTTCCCTGCAGTGTAAATTTGCTGACTGACTACAGCAGCAAAGGCAGTACAAGGGAGCTTCCCAATCCATTTATGCCCTTCCTTCCTACCCCCACGTTGTAGCTGCCTCTCTGGGTAAGCTTGCCTAACCCGCTCTACCTCTGGTTCTTCTGCATGAGCTACTGGCTCAAGCCATCAGCCTGGCAGATATCCTTCAGGAAGTCTGACATAATCCACCCCATGAGGAGTCTCAGAAAGGCTGTGCTGGTTGGATGAGTTTACCAGAAGATGTTGGACAGGGAGGTAGCATCCCTGCAAAGCAGCATGGAGGTGACTTCTCCCTCAAAGGGAAGAGCCCACTTTGTCCTCAATTTCAACGCCTCAAGAAGCACACAACAGGTTTGGCTGTCCTCTGCCAGAGGATGACTAGTAAGAAAACAGGTCGGAACGTACGCCAGGACCAATAGGCCCGGCCAAGGGGGGACACACCCTACCTGACTGGGGCCTCATTGGGGACTTCACAATTCCAGGTTCAGTTTCTGGCTTTCTCCTTCCCCAGCTATCTCTTAGGGATCCGATTTCTCCCTCTGAAAATGGAGAACTAGAAATACTTGCTAGGGACCTCTTTGGGGACTGGCTACTGGGTATAGGTAAACTCAGTTTCAACTTGTGGGAGGAATGAGAAAAAAAAAGAGGTTAAGAAGGACAGGAGCATTTTAATGCTTATATTTGTGCAGTGTTTTAAAACAAAATCAAATGCATTCATTATTAGATGGTCTAGAACAACAGTGTCAAACTCAAATAGAAATAGGTCCCTGAATGTTGCACACTGACTTAGAAAAGCACAATATTATCTATGTCTGTGTTGATTTAATTTGTTTAAAATTGTATTTTACATTTTATTTTGTTTGAAAATCTCCCAATTATGTTTTAATCGGGTTCAGATCCCACTCAGGAGTTTTGCTAGCGCCTCAAAAGCCCATGAGGAGAGTTTTACATCTCTGGACTAGAGAAAAGTCCTCACAACAACTCTTGGAAGTGGGTCATGCAAGCATTTTACAGTTGATTATAAGGCCATAGATTTAGAACTTGAAGGGACTTTAGAAGTGAACAGGCTGGTCCTCATTTTTCATATGGGGAAAGTGAAGCTCAGAAATAGCTCAAGGTAACATAGTATCTTAGGTGGGATTGAAATCTAAGTTCCCCTGCCTCTAAGTCAAGTGCCCTAAAAAGGCCCAACCATGGGGCCCAGAGAAGATGAAAGATTCACACACATTCACACACATGACTAACAAATGGCAGATCTGGGTCTCAAAGCCCAGGTCTCTTTGCAGGGATCTTTCCACGGGGTCATGAGGCTTTGTCTCTGAATCTCACAAGACTAAGGAAATAAAAGAAGCAGTGTTGGCTTGGCCTGGGATAGGGAAAGGATGTAGGGATCTCACAGGGCAATGATGGAGCTTTATATAGCCTAGGACAATGATCATACCCTCTCCCCACACTCAGGAAAACAGAGCTGCTAAATGTCAGCCCTTATTTACAGATCTGCCTGCATAGAACATAAATCAATTCAGTAAAGTGTTTATGCTGTCTTACCTCATTGCAAAAGAGCCAACAAAATAGAGGTTCAAATAATACAAATTCTGTCAATATAATTCCTACCTACTCTTACTGGCCCAGATGAAAAGTCACTTCCTCCAAGAATCCTTTCCTAATCCCTCCTGCAGGAAGTGATGTCTCTTTCCTCTGCACTACCATAACTCTTAGTTTCTACTTCTTTTATGAATATACTAATTTCATCTTGTAGCATTTATTGGTGTATTGCTTATCCTAAATCCCCAGTAGGCAGGGATTAAATTTGTACTCCTTTGTGTTCACCATAGCACTTAGCATTAGCCCTTGCCCCATAGGAAGTGTTCAGTAAATATCTTTTGAATGAATAAATGAATATTAAATTATGATTTCATAGAAATTATCATCTATTATTTTTACAATAGCATTTTTTAACCTTACCATTTATATTCTGATCAGAATATTATTAAAATATGATGGATTTTCCTAAACACGTGCTGGAATTGGGCATAAGGGTCTATCAAGAAGCTTAAATGTGGCACAGTATGGAGTACATGCTATGAAAAGCATACCATAAAAGAAGTAATAGAGATTGGAGATGGCTTGCTGCCATTTTATCTATCTCAAAAGAAAAAAAAGTTGAGCTGAATAAATGGCCAGGGATTATACATAAAATATGTAATTCCCCCCAAAATGGAGGAAAATATTCTTCTTGAAAGTAGGGTTTTTATGCAATAGAGATGATTAGAAATCAAGGTGAAGTTATAGGCAGTGTCTCACCCAAAAGTAGACTTTTTAAAAAATTACAGCTAATCAAATAGTTGAAAGTGATCTCTCCTTAGAAATCATATCAAATTAGAGTTTAAAAGGCCCTTAGAGGTCGTCTAGTTTAATCTACTGATTTTTGTTTTTGTTTTATCCAAATGGCAAAGTATTTAACTGAAACAGCATATAATAACCACAAAGATCAAACAATGGAATCATTCTTAGCCCACCCATACTCAAAGCTCTGCAATCTCCCACAGATTCACATGCAAATGAGAAAAGGAATAGCTCCCTAGAAAACTCACATTTTGGAGGTGAGAACACTGCAAATCTCTGACACTTTCCTGGGCCAAAGTTTCTTCAGAAGACTTAATTGTTGAAGTGATGCCCCTTTTCTTTATTCCTTTATTTTTACAGAAGAGGATTTAGAGGTCCAGAGAAAGAAAATAATTTGTCCGAAGTTATACAGCTAGTTGTTTCGAGGTCCCAAACTAGAAACTTGTCTCCTAACTTCTAGTCTTTCTATTACTATAGAGAATAATCACTAATATTGCAAAATTGTTTTCCATTTTACAGAAACATGAAACATTTGCATTAGCTTTCCTTTTGAGAGCTCTTCTGATGAAGCTATGAATCCAAATTGATTTATAAACATCATCTCTTTTACTTCCTTACCTCTATCCCCAGCAAAGAACAAATCCATTGTGAAGAGCAAAGTCTACCTGTATGTAAAAGCCTTCTTTTCATAAAAGATGGGTTCAGTTAAGTAACTAGTCCAGCCGAGCAGGAAGCAAAGTTGGATTCTCAAGTCCAAACTGGTGGCAAGTGGACAATGTTTTCAGCCAGAGGGATAAAGACAGCTGTCCTAGGCCTTAACATATCTGGCCCAGGATGAACCAGGGACAATCATTTCAGAGACAATCATTTCCATTAAGTCTTAACAAAGAATCCACACAACAGGTGTTTGTCTGTCCATAGGGGCTGTCCATTTGCAAAATCTCAGCTTGCTTAGAGCTAGATGTTAATGAGGTGTTGTCACCTAAATATCAGTGGATAGTATAATGAAGTCAAGAATTAGAAGACCTAGGTTCCAGTTCTTAATTGGACACTCCTTTTTGTGAATTGGGTCACTTCTTTTTGAGTCAGTTTCCTTCTCCCAAAAATGAGGGAGATGGATACAATTTCCAATGTCCCTTCAAGTACTAATATTCTATATTTCTATGAATTCCCGTGAAACATGGAACCAATGAACATGGCACCCCATTCATCAATGCTGACTTAAATTCATCTTCTTGGATATGAAAATATTCAGATTTATAGTCTATTTCAAACCTGGGTCCTTCATAAATTTTAAAACATATTTTAAAATGACATAGAATTAAAACTAATTTTGTTTTGGAAACTCCATGAAAAGTTTGTGATAGCCTTTTGAAATAAGCAGAGGTAGAGGTGTTGAGGTCCCTAACTCAAGTTTGAGGATCATTGATTTGAGTATCAAACTGCTCCTACAGCAGGGTACCAAGTGCCTACCCTTACTTCAGGATCCAAATTCTAGAATTCTGTCTGTCACAGCTCTTTAATTTAGTTTTGACTGCAAGGGGGGAAAATCCCCAAAAAGCAGTAGAGAGGACACTAGACTAGACATCTGGGTTTTTTGTTCCATCTTTGCTAATGGCTAGTTTTGTGACCCACTGCAAATCACTTCATTTTTCTCATCTATGAAATAAAGGGATTGGAATAGGTGATCATTAAAGTCCTTTCCATTTCTGAATTCTATGGTCTTATATGCCTTTGTTTTTAAATGGGCAAAAGAAGGAGTGATTCAGAGGTTCAGACTAAGACAAGCCTTACTCCACTTCTTCCCCTTCTGAAAATAGCTTTCTGCATTATTCAAAGAAAGTTCACATTTCTTTTAACTCCAAAGCCACAAAACCATGGATCACCTCTCAGAAAGAAGGTCATTGGGAAGCCAAAGTTGTCAGGGGGCCTAGGTGTGTCAGTTGTGATTTAGAGGTGGTATCTTAGCAAAGATCAGACCAGGCCAAACATGTGATCCTGCTCTAGAAACCCAGTTTAAATCAATATTTATCTAACTATATTTATAGAAAGTGTTGGTAGGGGAATGGGGTAGAAGGAAGTAGAGGGGAGGAATGGATCTACAGCAGAGGATACCACAATGGACATGAGTACCACTGTGGCCAATTCATTTCTGCAGATCAGATGCTTAAAAAAAAAAAAAAGGGCCACCTTCCACTTTTGACAGATTCATTAATTCAATAAATATTTTATTCATTGTTGATGCTTAATAAATCACTAGATTTCTCCATCTGGAATACCCCAGGGATTGGATTGCATGATTTCTATGAGCCTTCCAGCTCTCAAGTTCCATAACTCTAAGGGGAGAGAACTTTCTCACCTAGTGACCCATACATATCCTTCCAGGCAAAATTCAGGAATTCTCCCTATCCAGTGGCCTCAGATGCTGACCTAGAGGTCTCAAGCAATCAGAGACAGTTTCCAAACACATAACCGAGCACAAAATTCCCTGCTAAAAGTAAACGCCTTCCTTTGGAGTAACTCTTAGCAACACCTGAGGCAGGCTGAGCAGGAGTTTAGTTGCCAAGGCCACACTTTCTTCCAGGCGTCTTTAAATGGCTCCTGTGTTTCACATGCAGTCACTGTCAGGCTGCATGTTTCTGTAAGGGTTAGCAGCTGTGATTCGGAGACCTTTGATGGAGAGTTTTGCAGGTGCACAATTTAATAAATACCTCCTCTTTTTTTTTTTCCAAAACTAAGGAAAAAGGGACTTGTCTTCTTACATTCATTGGAGACTAAGTACCTATACCAGTGTTCGTTCTATAATGTACCTTGTCTCTGGTACTTTGAGGCCTTAAATGCTGATAACATCTTCAAAGCCAGTTATCCAGTTTTGACCAGGTGCCAAGCCACTGTACTGGACACCAGAACTTATCAGACAGGCTTGCAGAGATCAAAATCTAGAACTAAGAAAAACATCTAAATACAAGCCTCTTGCAGCAGTATTGGGCCTCCTAACTAAGGAATCAGGGGAAACAGGGGTGCCACTGAAGAATCTGCAACACCAAAAAAAAAATAATAACCCATAAAGTTTTTGTTTGTTTGTTTGTTTTTTAGAAAAAGACAATGGTTTGGGCAGCTCAGTGGCAGAAATGTGACCTGCCTGAATATCAACTGCCTAGAAATAAGGCTCAGCTGAGATACCATGCAGAAATGTGTATACAGCTCTCAAATCCAGACATTTTTACCTCAATCTAGGCTTATATCTCTTAAGGAATAATTCTATTTCATTTCTCCTGAGCTAAATGTAGAGCAGAGCCCCAAGTCCCAGACTTGATCAGTCTTGACAGCCCTGCTATCCTAAGTACCCTCCTGGTTCTGGACTTTGGGGCTCAATTCTATTCCTGCCTGTAGTTAATCCTCACTTCTAGTCAGATGAACATATATTTCCTGAACACCTACTGTGAGTTCATCAACTGTGCTAGATGTTAGGAGAAATTTATTAAAATATGAATAATATTATATATAATCTTCACCTTAAGAGATTCAGTGTAGGTGAAGAGACAATTAACACAGGGGTAAGGAAAACAATCAGAGAAAAGAAAAAATGTTAAATTACATAATACAAACTTTTCATTGTAATTGGAGTTCTGAGTTTAGCCAGGTCTGAAGTAGTTAGAAAAGGCTTCATGGAGGAGGTGAGTCGGTCCTGAATTGGGCCTTGAGGGATGTGAATAGCAAAAAGAAAGGTAAGTAGGAGAACAACATAAGGAGGCAGTAAGTAAACCTGTCTGGTGAATATGGATGACAAGTTAGAAAGGATAAACTTAATAATATAGATCTCTCAGCTGCTTTTTTTTTTTAAAGAAAGTTTCTGTCCCTTCATTATTCTTGTACAAGTATTAGTCATATGGGATTTGCAATTGCACTGCTCAGGTTCAAATCTTGGTTCTTCCATTTGCTCGTCTGTGAATTTAATGTAAGAACCCCTTCTCTGCTGATCCTGAATCTCACCTAAAGCAAAGACAGATCTCCTCTCACTTCTCAGGCTCCATTGTCTATTGTATCCGCCTGAATCATCTTTCTTAAGTAGTCCTAGGATCATTTTTCCCTCCTCAATACTTATAATACCCCCCACATTAGTCCTCCCAAACTAGACAAAACAACCTCTTTGCTTCTGTCAACAGTGATTTATCTGTTGTTGTTTTCGTCCTCCCGGCTTTTAAACTGTAGGTTAATATCCTGTGTAAAATGAGGGGGTTGCCCAAGATGATCCCTAAGGCTCCTTCCACCTCACCACCTTATGAGTCTCCCTTTTGGAATTCTCTGTAAGTCCTGTACTGCCCCTCCCCCATCTTTAGCCGCTGAGGGAGAGGATAATTCTTTAAATATGAAGATTACACATATTACTTTAATTTTCAGTCATGTGTGCATTATACATCAGCCATGATTTTCAGTCAGCAATTAATTTGCTTATGGGGCAAATACAAACTGAGAAACACTTTAATATTTAAAGAGAATGGTTCTCTTTTTGTCGAGAAGTGGACAGCAAAACTTAAGCCTGTTTCTTTCCCCAACTCTATTATTATGCAAAGAAATACAGGACCTAACATGTAGTAAGTGCTAGATAACTATTTGTTGATTTGATTTGGTCACCATGAAACAACAAAAACCTACTCCATCTACAGAAAAATAATATGGAATTTGGAGAAAGCTCCCCAAATCTCTTGATCTAGATTCTAATTCAGTTACGGTCCAGTAAAACAGTTCAGACTATTATGCATTCCCACACACTCCTCCCGATTTGTAAACAAGAGTACAAGTAGAAAGATGAACCGGGATGGCGACAGGGCTGGGAGATTCCCATCCAGCGACACTCTAGTCCCAGCCCATACAGGAGTGACATCTATTTACTGGGCGTTCTTAATGGAGCCTGGCAATCCTCCTGAAAAAAAAAAGGATGCCAGTCCGTGTAAAGTCCCTTTAAGAAGAGGGTAGACTGGCTTCTTAAGCACTACAGTTCCCAGAGACTCCCGGGCTAGGCTCCTGGTCCCACCTACAGAACTCTAAGCCCTAGCAACGCGTGACGTCAGAAGAGGCCAAAGTTGCCAATTGGCCGAAATATGCAGCTAGGTCAAGTCCAGTCAGAGGAGAGAAGTTTATCTCCATGTGGAAACCACGTGTCTCCAGCTGGGAGGGGAGAAGCGGGGGGGGGGGCGGAGAAACTGAGATCAAGTGACTACGGGGGAGCGGGCTGTAATGCAGGCAGGGAGGTTATGCACCTGAGCCAGCAGCATTCTATGCAGTAATGTGACCTAAAAAAAAAAAAAAAAGACCATGCAAGAAACTGGGAAGAAGCTCAAAGAAAGAAAAACAACGGCATTTTCCTTCCAAAAATATTCCAGATCTGAACCCTGTGATCCTGTCGGACCCTGTCTAGATTCTAAAACTCATTTCCTTTCCCTCTCACTTTTTTGCCAATTAAGATGTTCTCTTTCATGCAATCCGTGCTCTGTAGCAAAACAAACAAGCCGCACCGCTGCCTGCAGAGGATGGAGAGGGGTACCACGACCCTCCTCAGCCGCTTGCAGGGTTTCTAGGCACACACCAGTGACGTGACGTTGGGCATTGTGTGTAGCAAGAGGAAAAAACAGCAGCCAAGGGCCTCGAAGAAGATGAAGGAGGAAAAGAAAGGCCCTTCCAAAGCGCCTTGTATTTCTCCGGAGGAGGGGGGGGTGATGGTAAAGTAGGAAAGAATTCGGTGATATTTGCAGGGGATGATGGCAAGGAGCCCAGGGTAACAACAAGAAGGGCATGCCACTCGGGTGGCGCTGGTCTGAGAGCAGGGAGGACCGAGAGACTTCGGATTATGTCATCCCCCACAGCACCAACAATGCGTGGGAGGCCGGGGGCGGAGGGAGGGGGTGGTGAGGGAGTGGGGGAGGGAATGTGCGCCTCCAGCTCCTCAGCGTTTTCAGCAATCCAGCCCCGATGCCTTTTATTCCTCCTCGCCACATTATTTCACGCTCTGCGCTCAGCACATCTGCGGAAATCAGGGTGCTGTTTGCAGCACGTCCTGTAAAGCAAAACAGCAGCAGCAAAAAAGGGAGAGCGAGGTCTAAAAATATTCCAGTGGGGGGCGGGAGGAGAGGAGAGGCAGGAGTGGGTTCCTGGTGCTGAGAGACAGGGCTGAATACGTTCATGAAGTTGACTTTGACCGAGGAAAGGAGGCAACTGCTGAGCTAAAGCCCTACTCTGAGGAGCAAGTCAGGTTCTGTTTAGTTTTATTCCAAAGACCTCCCCACCCAAACAAGAGCACGCGGACTAGCTCAGCAGGGAGGAGACCTTTCCCTCCTCCTCCGCACTCCCCACTGGGCAACCCGGCTCGCTCGGCTTTTTGCCTACGTGACTTGCGGCCATGCCAAGGACGGGGAAAGCGGATAAACGAGAAGACGCTGAGCTCCTGGGTCCTCGGTTCATTCCCAGGGATGAGCGAGTAGGGGGAGAGAGAAAGAACGAGGCTAAATTTAGGGGTGGCATAAATCAAAATAAAGGTTTCAACCCATTTCCAAAGTCCCTTCCATAAACACTTCTAAAGATTAGCTTCGTCTACACAAGACGCGTCTCCCGAGAAAGAAGACTCGGGGGGTGAGGAAGGAGAGACCCCCAGTGTGCCATCCCTCAATCTGCACTCAAAAAACGAACACAAAAATCCTTGCTTTCCCTCCTCCCCCCTCCCTGGAGCCTCCACATATTCTCACTCCAGCTTTTCAGAAACTACAACCCTAGCCAATGCATTCCCTACCTCCCCACCATGAATAATCGAAAGAGACAACGTAACTTGGACATCAGAGTTTGGGGTTTTTTTTTTGTTTTGTTTTTGTTTTGTTTTTCCTTTGCAACCTAAACACGAAGAGCGTTGTAGAATAGGGGGGAGGAGGGGGAAGAAGCCGTCACTCCGTCAACCTCTGAAATGCGATTAAAATGAAATAAAGAATTCTCAAGATCTCTCGTGCTTTCATTTGATTAGTTTAACCCTGCAAGTCGATGCGATCGTTTAGTGGGGATGTTCGTATTTCGTGTGTGATGTTGTTGTTCTTGGCTTGTGGGAATGAGTGTGTGTTGGGGGAATGGTGAGGGGAGGGTTGCAAGATCTGACACGTTGCAATCTGACCTTTTGTGTGTGTGTGTGTGTGTGTGTGTGTGTGTGTGTGTGTACGTGTACGTGTACGTCTTGCATTGATCTTATTGCTTGTTCGGACAGATTAAATAGCCAGGGTTTTCTCTCCGTTTCTCTTTCCCCCTTCCCCCTCCCTCCCATCTTTTATTGTCAATGACTGTGCTCTGAGTCGAGCTCTGGCAAATGCATGCACCCGTTAGGGATGGTTATTCTACTGACTTGGGGGTGGTGGTGGTCGTGAGCAGTTCAAGAGAAAAAGCTAGCACCCTCAAAACCAAGGCCAATAGATCGAATTTATCGGGAAAACTATTTACTTCCTTGCCTGTCCGGGAAGCTGAGCTGGAGACATCGCCAGGAAAATAATTAAATAAACCCACCTCCATCAAAACAGCCCAAACCCTCATCAACTATTGTTTCTTGCTAGATCGTAAAGTTTCCTTTTAGCATCGTCCACTTGGCCAACTTCCTTACTGAAAAAGGCCATTTTTTTTGAGGAGGGGGAGGGGGAGACTCTTCAGGTTAAACACCATAAATCTTTTTTGTTTGTTGTTTTTGCTAGAGTATGGGAAGGGAAATTACCACCATCGTGCACTTGTGCCGGCAGCAGCCCCCGATTGTGTCTCAGTTCATGGGTCTCTGTAGAACAGCGCTCACGGAAAGGAAAAAAGAGATAGTGGAGACAGTGCCAGAGCCAGAGACCGAGCGAGAACGCGAGAAATGAAAGAAAGCAAGGAAGAAAGAACAGGGTTTTGTTCTGGAATCCTCGTTCTCTACCCTCCGCTTCCAACTTTAGCCTGCTAATATACCCACCCCACCCAGATCCAGGCGATGGCAAAAACAAACACCCGTCCGGCCAAGGAGACAGAAAAAAGGAACCTAAAAATGATCTCGAGGAGAGCCTGCTTACTGTTCGGTTGTCAGCTAAACAACACTTTGCAGTTTTCTCTTCGGCCCTTCTCCTCCATAGCCCCAGCAGACCGACACACAGAGACTCACACCCTCGGCTCTCTCTCTCCCCCTCTCTTTGTTACATCTCTGTAAGCTCTGAGTGCCTGTCCCTTCCTCTGGTGTCAGTCGCTCAGAGCTGGGAGCTGGGGGAGGGTTGGAAACGGACAGCGGCTTGTTTGAGGGGCTAGGCGCAGACGGTGAAAGGCGAAAAGCTAACCCACCGTCTCTCCCTCCCGCCCCCCCCCCCCAAGCCGCAAACTTACTTTTGTTCTCCTTCTCTATCTGCTCCAAGTAGCTGGCGGCCTCGAGCAGGATTTGCACATTCTGCAGGAAAGTGTTGATGTGTTTCTCCACTGAGCTCTCGCTGGTATTGAAGATGTCACTGAAGGGGCACCTGAGTTGGGCTGCCACGGGCGACCCAGGTTGGGGCTGGAGTTGAGGCTGAGGCTGGAGCTCCGGAGAGGCGGCCGGCCCATCCTCCTCCCCGCATCTCGCTTCTTTCCTCGGCCTGCCGCGTTTGCCCATGGTAAGGGGGGGGCGGAATCTCCGAGCTCCTGCTTCGGACGTTCTGGGAGGAGGCTTGTTGCTGCCAAGTGCAGGACAGGATCTGAAGAAAAGAAAATGCGGCCGCAAAGAGTCTCTCGTAGACTTTCCGAACCTCTCCTGGTTGCAGTTGTGTATGTCTGCGTGCGTGTGTGTATGTGTGCGTGTGTGTGCGCGCGCGGGTGTGCGTGTGTGTATGTGTGTGTGTATGTGTGTGTATGAGAGATTGAATGAACCTACAGGACGACTGAGGCTCTTTGGTCCCTGGGTCCTAGCGCGAGCCATATGCATACATCTGACCAGTAAGGATAAAAGGTGCGGAAAGAGACTCTAGTTTGTGTGCCCCCACCCCACCCACCCCCATTCCCGTCCTCCCCCTTCTGAATCTTTTCCTCAGTCGCGGTTTCAACCTGCCTCTGCTCAGTCCTTCACGGAAATTCACCGCATTTGACACGAGCTGGAAAAATCCATAGGACGACTGTTTTTATACACCTGCACAAACAACACACCGCAGTCTGGAACTGGGCAGAATTAAAACCATCCTAGGTAATGGAGAACTACTCCCCACCCCACCCCCTTTTTTTCTCCCCGCCGAATATTATCCCAAGGCGAAGTCGAGGTCACAATCCCTTCAATAGACATCTTCACTTCCTCTCACCCCCTCTTTTACTCTTCCTATTCTTCCCCCCTCTACTCCTCCTCTACTCCTCCCCACCCCCCACCCCGGCCCAAACTTTCAGTCCGGGAGAAATAGAAAAGATTAGTTTCTGAGAAGTTGGGTATATTCCTGTTTTACTTTAAATACAGTTATCTTCTGATAGTGGGAAGTGAAAGTGGGGAAAGGTATTTCTGCTGTTTCCTCTTACACCTGTCATTTCTAGCGCAAGTTGTGTAAAGATCACCTTTGAGATTCCCTACTACCACACAATCATAGAATCTCAAAGTTGGAAGAGACCTTAGAGGTTATCAGGTTTAACTAGCAATCCAGCATCCATGCCTGATGATCATCCAGACTCTGCCTGAAACCTCCACGGATACAGGCCCCCTTCCAATTAAACTGTATTGTTGTTTTATTGTTTTTACTTAACTTTATAGAAGTTTCCCCACTCTCCGACAACAACAGCCACCTCCCATAAGAGTTTTGAGAGCCGGCTTTTTTTCCCCCTTCTTTTTCACCTCAGCAGGCATTACAGTGCCTGGAACATAGGCCCTTAAAAATGATTTGAATGAACTAAGCGGGCAGCTTCTTCTTTCGCCAATGGGAGTAGCAATCTATCCCTCCCTTTCCTATGCTTCTGTTAGTGCTTTCTACTTCCTCAAATTATCATCCTTTTAACTAATCTTCATAAACATTGTAGCCCCCGTTTAATATCCTGAGTCCAAGAATTGTTTTTTATTTTGACTTTGTATCCCCCTTGAAGCTTCCCTCCTACATCCTTGTATATAGTAAGTACTTGTTTAATTGTTTATTGAATTGACCTGTTTCTGAAGACTACTCTCTCAATTCTACTACTTGTACCCACTGAAAGTTGTCAGTAGCTCTCATTGTCAGAAAGTTTTTCCTCAAATTAAATCTTCAGGTAATTTCCTAGTGCTGTGCTCTGAAATGTCATAGTGGGTCAAATATTTGGAAACATCTCTTCTGTCCTTGGTAAGTCTTCTTTTCTCCAGGTTAAATGTTCACAATCCTGACTAGTCCTCATGGCATAACTTACAGTGCCCTCCTCTTCTTAGTAGATTTCTATAGATCTAGCAGAATTCTGTACCTGTGCTTCATCTAGCTTGTCATTTTTGAGGTGGGGAATGGATGGGATGGGGAGGAGATCTGAATTCCTGGTTTTTATCCTATGTGGGGAAGCTAGTCTGTAACTCAGAAGCTGATGAAATTGTTTGGGGGCACTAGATGCTAAGTGCTAGGGCAAGAACTGGTTTTTCATTTTGTCTTTGCATCATCTCCCCTTCCATCTAGCAAAGTCCTGGGCACATAGTAAGAACATGATAAATGTATATTGAATTGCATTGTTTCTGAGAATCACTCCAATCTCTCCTAGTCATTATTACTTCTACAAAAATGAAAAAGGGTCCAGGACCATAGGTCAAGGTATTCTCTTATACGTGCTCAACAGCAGACCCAAACTTATCCCATAGTGAATCCTGCACTGTCATTTTTGCCTCTGAACTCAAAAGAAGACTTATTTTCTTTCTCCAGACTAGAGATCTGGCCCTTATATAACTTCTTAGTGTGTGACCAATGTTCCAATAATAAAATATTGGAAATAATGGAAACATGCAGAGAAAACAACTCTATTTCTGATAGGAAAATCATCATGTAAATTCATATAAGAATTGTCACCTAAGTGAGATTTTCATAAACATTTGCCTTGAAAACTCTTTCAGGAAGTGAAAATTTTATGAAAAAAGATGAGAGGAAAATGAGTTTGTCATATATTTAGTTATCCTATATATATCAAATATGGAAACACTAATTGAGTTCTTATAAAATCTTTATGCAGCTTCAAACAGGAATAAACTTAAATTGTAGGTTGAATAGAAATATAAAAGCTATCTAAAATAAAACTAATTTATGATCAGAACAACTATGTGATGTAATTTTACTTTAATCTATTTTGCACTTAGTAAACCTTAAAACACTATATTAATGCCAGTTATCATTATTGCTAGTACTATTATCACTTCTATTACTACTACCACTATTACACCAATACTACCACTCCTCATCCTTTTCCTCCTCCTCTTCTTTCTCCTACTACAATCACTACCATCACCACTACCTCTACTATTACTGTTACTGCTACTGTTACTACTGTTACTACTTCTATTACTACTGCTGCTATTGTTGCTGCTGCTACTGCTACTACTACTATCCCTCTGGAAAAAAAATGTCAATGATAGAAGAAGATAAATTCAGTCCTGGTGAAACAGAATGACTATCTGTATCAGCACTGAGAAAAAAAAGTTCCCCAATCATCTGGACAAATAAAGTTTGAAAGTTTAAAAATGTACCAAAGACCCTGTGTCAAGATATAGAACAGCCCATTTAAAACAGAGCTTTTCGTAAATCATACTGAATCAA
The DNA here is from genome assembly GCA_023553655.1 of Myrmecobius fasciatus. Lineage (NCBI taxonomy): Eukaryota > Metazoa > Chordata > Mammalia > Dasyuromorphia > Myrmecobiidae > Myrmecobius > Myrmecobius fasciatus. The sequence goes on along the minus strand of JAJPUD010011100.1, from coordinate 31,743 downwards.
TGGGATTTGTTAAAAATGAAACTAGGTTGTTCCCAGCCCCAAGTACAAGATGGAATAGTGAGATTGGAGGAAAAATCTACTTTTGCTTCAATGATCTCATGGATACACAGTCCATGGAAATACAGAGATTGTACATGTGCAAATATCCAGTCACGTTAGTTTGTGCTCTTATGATAAATCCTCAAGTTTCTTTGTTTTGAAACTATCCTTTCCATCTCTCAGAGATTTGTGGGCTAGAGCTGGCCTAGTGGGAATCTGTGAGCCAGGCCACAGATCTGACCAAGGCCAAGAGAAACAAGGGCTCGCAGAAAATCTACAAAAAGTGCTGATTTGCACTCTCCCACAGTCAACCAAAGCTTAGTCCCCAAGATTATTCCCATGGAAAAAATGATACTATTGGTGCCAAATCAAGTCTCCGTGTCTCACCCCATCTTCTGAATATTTTTTTTTGTTATTCTGAAGTTCATAGCCTGGAACCATGGCACCACAAGAGGCACCAAAGGGGAGAGGGAAATGTCTGTTTTTATTTCAAGCCCAGCTCTGTTCTGACCTGAAATTTTCCATATGTTTAATATAGTATAATTCTATTGAACATATTCATTTCTGAAATCCATGTGCAAGGTGACTAACATGCCAAGGTCTCTTGCAGCCTTATTCTTTGTCTTTCTTTTCCCCCCTTCTCAAAACCCATCAAATGTTAAATAATATTAGCATTGCATAGGTCTCCTCCACTTCCCCAATGAAAAGATATCTGTAATGAAGTCAGTTTGGAGGAAGGGAGTGTTGCTAAGTGGATGACTCACTGGTTAGATAACAGGATGCTGGGTTAGGGTCTTTCATCCCATTCCCTCTTTGCTCTGTTTTTTGGATGTAGTATTTGAACCACCCTAAACCTTGGTTTCATAAACTCTGAATTCAAAACTAAATGGACCATTTGGGGGATGGGATTGGAATTTCAGTAAAAGGAGAAAGGAGCATAGGAGAGAATAAGGAAAAGATGAGAAACTGACCTGATAATAACTACTTGAAAACACTTGAACTGTTTGAAAGGAAAGTCTTGATGGAAAAGTGTCATGTGCCTAGTTGCAGATGTTCCCTAAGGGATCAGAGTCAGCTTCTGATGCTTGCTCAGCCTGGTTTGTTTCCCCAGCCTTTTCCCCCTTTGTTTGCTTTTTTTGCTTTCTTGGTAATATTTTTTCATAGACCTTGTTTGCATATTAAAGAAAGATTGTTCGCTGTTTTATTTCTCCCCTCTTTTCCCCCTAGTAATTCTATACTCGTACATCAAAGGAGTTGTTTTGCCTGTAATTATGCCTTTATGTACACAGAGGCAGGTTAATTACTGAAAAGGAGATATGAGAGTTTCCACTGAGACTTCTCCTTCTTACATTCAGATGGGATACAGGTCACCTGCTTATCTCTGAGAAGATACTTTTTGACTTTCCAGGTCTTTCTAATTGATCTCAGTTCTCTCCTCTTTTTCTTCCATTCATACATACAACTGATTCTCTCTCTCTCTCTCTCTCTCTCTCTCTCTCTCTCTCTCTCTCTCTGTTTCTCATGTGTCTCTGTATCTCTCTCTGTCCCTCTATGTGTCTGTCTCTCCGTCTCTGTCTTTGTCTCTTTCTTTGGTTGTCTCTCTCTGTCTGTGGCTGTGTCTGTCTGTCTGTCTTTCTGTCTCTCTCTCCCCCTCCAGAATAGTTTGGCTCTGTTTGCACTCTTCACTATAGCTTGGCAAATATTGGGGGGGGGGAAGTGTTGTTTCCCTTGTTTCACTAAAACATTGCTAACTGAACTTTTTGATTTGGAAGGAAACCTTCCAATGAGCCAAGAAATTGCCTCAGAGCTCTAGGAATCAGAGCATTCATGAATCTCAATCCTGTTCTCTTTCCAGGTTTCATTGTCTTTAGGGGAGAAATCTATTCAAGTATGTCCTATGGTTGAACTTTAAGAACTAAAAGAACTTCTAGCATTCCTAATACTGCAGCCATATCTGAATCAGGAATAAGATATAGTTATAGAAAAGACTTTGGCTCTTCTTATAGCTATAACCAGATATCTTCTAATTCAGATCCCTTTTGTGACTAATGCATTAAGGAATATGAAAGAGAACAAAAAGTCTCTGCATTAGCATAAGAACTAAGGGATTTTTGTTTGTTTGTTAATTTGTTTCTTCTTAGTAGTATCCTGATTCCTTGAATCCTAGAATTCCAGAGCCAAAAGAGATCTCAGAGATCATCTAGTCTAAGTCTTTTTTGAAGCTTCTACAATATACAAACAAGTGGTAGCCCAGCCACAACATGAACATCTCAAGTGACAATGAATTGTTTACCCTAGAGTTAGAAGGAAGCTTGGAAGTCATTCAGTTCAATTGGTACTGAGCAGGAATCCTTTCCTCCCCAACATCATCATCCAGTTTTTGCTTAAATATCCTCAGTAATGAAAAGCTCACTACTGAGGTAGCCCATTTTGCTTTTGGACACTTATGATTATCTGGAAATTCCTCCTGATTCTTTGTGGAAATGTGCCTTTCTATAAATGCCATTCATTCTTCCTAGTTCTGGTTTCTAGAGCTGTGCAAAATAAGTCTGTTCCATTTTCCATATAACAGAGCTCTTCAGACACTATAAGATGCCTATCACCTTTTTCTCCTCCTCCAAAGTCTTTCCTGCCTCAAGTTAAACATCCTTAATTACTTCAGTAATCTTGTCTGTCTTCCTTTTTTAAAGGTTTTAAAATATAACCTCTGAAAACAGTACAACTGGCCTTATATCTATTTTTGCATTTGCTTTAAAAAATTTTTTTAAATCTTTGTTTTTACATTGCTAATATTTTCCACTCTAATGTTGTCACCTTAAGCTACCATTCTAATGTTTCCCCTCAACATTAATCATTAATGATTATTGCTACAATATTAGTTAGCCAATTGACATTAACTTTTACAAAAGGCATTTACTGAAAAAACAGCGAAAACCGAAGTATAAAATCATCTCCTAAACCAAGTTATGTATTCCTCCTTGCACCTCAGTCTCTGGGGAGAGTGTGCTCAAACTAAATATTTTTATCATCAGGTTCATTTCTGGGTGAGAGCCAGCCAATGGATGAGTTATTCCTTTGCTGAAAGTCATACCTTTTGATTTATGGTTGGACTAGATTCTGTAAGTCACTCTTTGATGTTGTGCTTCTCACTAGGCTCAATTGCCAGGAAATTCTGGAAAATCTACACCTAGATGTTTGGTGTCTCTTCTGCCCTCTCAGCATTTCACAAGACCCTTTAGCAATGGAAAGAAGCCATAAATAGGAAGCATCCCTCTCTTAGATGCAGGCTTGCCTAGGAAGTCCTATGCTCCAATGCAGGCCCAGACATAAGGTGGAGAAGGGAAGAGCTTCCTTCTAATAGCCCTCTAGAGGTCAGAGAGGCATTTTCCTTGTGGCTAACTGGAAAGACAAAAAAAAAAAAAAAGATCTTTATTTGGGAAATTAGTGATTTTTGTATGTAAATTTAGTTATAGCTTAGCAGCTAATTACAATGTTTTTCTTCATCATTCAGTGACCAGAGAGGCAACAGCTATCCAAGACATTCTCTGATTGGAGAAGCTAGGCCCCTCTATTAAATGTCATCCCAGTTTTCCAAAAGCAGGTCCTCCACCACTCTACATGGGCTGTCATCAGGAAAAGCCTGAGTCCTAAATTGCAAATCTCCCTTTTAATGAAGAAGAAAAAAGAAGGAAAAAAGTTCAACACAATTAGCCAACATATTGGAAAAGTATGACTTTATAATGCAGTGCTCCATAGCTATGGTTTTCCACTTCTAAAAAGGAGGGTAAGGTGTCTTCTTCCATCTCTTCTTTGGAGCCCTGCTTCATTATTATAATTTCACAGTAATCAGTTTCAGTTATTTTGCTGTTATTGCTCTTTCCATTTAAATTGTTGTCTTCATTGTTTATGTTGTTTTCCTGTATCTACTCATTTCATTTTTTTTATCAGTTCATTTAAATCTTTCCATTCTTTTTAGTATTCATCAAATTCATCTTTTTTTACATTCCTGTACCAAATTTTTTTCTTCTTTAATTGATAAGCTTTTATCAGTTTCTGATTGATTTCTGATTCTTTGTTTTTTCTTTCTTTCTTTTCTTAATATTATGTATTTAGCAAACAAAATAAACATTTCCATTTATTGACATTTGGATGATAGGAGAGAATTGTATAAGAATCTCTGTTATATAGAGATTTCTTTTATCTTTTAAGCATACAATACATTCAAAATGTAACTTTGAGAGCTGTCATACTTGTCTGTTATTCCTTACTGGTCTTCCTTCTTTTCTTTTCTGCCTCCTCCATTTGAAAAGAAAAAAAAAAACAAAACCCATGTAACAAATATATATAGCCAAGCAAAACTAATTCATATTGGTTATATCCAAAAACACTGTCGGTGTCATACATCTTTAGTATATACTTCTTTATCAGAAACTGAGTAGCTTCATCAATATTCTGTAATCATTGAATAGAGTTCTAAAGTTTTTCAAAGTTGTTGTTCTTAACAATCTTGTTGCTATTGTATAAATTGTTTCCTTCATTCAACTCACTTTACTCTTCATCTGTTCATATAAGACTTCCCAAGTTTTCCTGAAACTGTTTCTTCTGCCATTAAAAACATTTCATAGTAATATTCTACTATGTTCGCACACCATAATTCGTTCAGCATCCTGTTAGTTTCCAGTCCTTTGCAACTACAAAAAGAGGTGCTATAAATACCTTTGTACATATGGGTCATTTTCCTTTTCCTTTAAGCTCTTTGAGGTATTTGAACCAAAGGGTAAGCGTGGTTGGTGTTTTTTTTAGAAATAGTTCCAAATTGCTTTGTAGAATGACTGGGCCGATTTATAACCTTACCAACAATGCATTAGCAATCTTGGTACAATGTTGGCATATAGTAAGCGCTTAATAAATGCTTATTATTGGGTTATTTTTCTTGTTATTCTAGATATTTTGTTCTTATAAATGAATTTTGTTATTTTACTATGTCTAGCTTTCTTTGATTGGAATAGGATAAAATTTGTAAACTAACAGTTTACAAATGCAGCAATAATTTTATTTTTATGATTTGTTTGTTGAATCATTCATTATTTAAAATTTAATTATTACAAATCCATTTGAGTAGATTATTTTTGACTTGTGTTTTCTCAGTTGATTATTCTTTTTATTGTGTAAAAGTCTATAAAAATATTTTTGTTATTTCTGCTTTTGGCAATTTTCCTGAGCACTACTATATACCATATGGAGCTAAGAAATATCTATCTATCCATCTCTCTCTCTATCTGTATGTGTGCATATATATAAGTGTGTATCTATGTATATATATATACACACAGATATAGATAGGTATAAACCTATGTGTATATGTATATATATATATACATACATGCATATAAATGTCATTTTCCTTTATTTATCTTTCCATTATATCTGTCCATCTCTTAGTGTTACTATCTGAGCCTTTTGGGCAATTCAACTATTTTTTCTTTGTGAATTTAGATGCCATGCCATTTGGTACACATATGTTTAATATCAATATAGTTTATTATCTATGATTCATTTAACCATAATATGTAATTTTCTTATTTATCTCCATTGATATTTGAATTTTAGGTCTTGCCTTTTTGTATAGCATGATTGTAACTCCTGAGTTTTTGGATTCACCTAATCCATATTAAATTTTGTTCTAACCTCTCATTTTGCACTTACATATCTTTGCTTTTTAGATATGTATTTGTTTAAAGTTACATGGTGGAGTTTTGTTTTCTAATTCATTCTGTCATACTTTTTCATTTTAATTAATTGCTTATTTCATTCACATTTAACGTTTTAAGCATTGGTTTTGTGTTTTTCTCCATTCATGGTTCTACTATTGCTTTTAAAAATATTTTAAAATCTCCTTAATCCTTTAAGCCAATACTTTGTTGTTACAATTAATTTTGCTTAAACTGTTTTGATGCAACCTGATTCATTCCTATATCCTCTCTTTACTTCATCACTATCCCTTACTGCCATTTATCAATTCTTTCTCCAGTTTTGGGGGGTTTACTTAAATTGTTGTTTCTTTTTCATTTTATCTATCATCTATTTCCCTCACTTAGCCTTTCTTTTTCTCTTGTCAATTACATGGTTAGTTCAAAATCCTCTTACCTTCCTTCCTCTCTAACTTTTTTTTATTTACTGGGTTTTCCCCTCTATGTCTTTTTCTTTAGAAAAAAAAATCTTTGCTTTCTTTTCCCCTGTGAACTTCAAGATTTCATTGTCTGGCTCATATCTATATTTTTATTTGTTACTTTTATTTCTTTGTGTAATAAATAGAGTTAAGACTTTTGAACTACTAGGTATGAGTTCTCTTTTCTAACTAATCTCTCTATTATTATCTTTATGGATTTTGTCTCATTATTCCTTTGTTCCAATTCTTTCCTCTACTACTTCTCCTTTTATCACTGACTTATGCTTTAGCTCCTTTTCTGACCACGAAACTATAAGAGTCAATGCTCCTTCACTATTTACCCATGGACTTAAGACATTACTCCTTTCCCTTTGTTCTCTGCCTTCCCTTTCCCTATTTATACACCTTCCAACACTGCAATCTTTTCTGACAAAAATAACTTTGAGTCACTTGTAGGAGGGTTTGAGATTTAGGCTATAGTATTTTCTGCTCGTCTATCTCTACTTTTCCCATTTCTTTAAATTATGTTTACATCTTTCTCTTGTAAGTTCAGAGTGGTAGGGTGGTGAGGGAATCTTGTGAATCTCCTTGCCTTTTTTTTTTATCCTATAGCTGTCTTTTTCTCTTCCTTTCTTTCTTTTGCCTTTCTTTCTTTCTTTCTTTCTTTCTTTCTTTCTTTCTTTCTTTCTT
>JAJPUD010011100.1:0-24835 GCA_023553655.1 Myrmecobius fasciatus | reverse complement strand
TCTTTCTTTCTTTCTTTCTTTCTTTCTTTCTTTCTTTCTTTCTTTCTAATAACCTTTAAATGCACAGTAATTTAATAAATTAATTATTCATTCCTTGGTAATTGTACTGATTTATCTTTTTTTGTATTTCTTTTGTTTGGAGGTATTCTGCTCCTGTCTTGAATTTTTTGGCTTTAGGAATACCTCTAATAATTCTCTTTTGTTGAATGTTAATCCTTTTTTTGTTGTTGTTGTTGATGATAAGATTTAGGTTAGTAGTATATATATATATATATATTTACGGGTTGTAGATTGAGCTCCTTTTCTTTTTGGGATATACTATTTCAATTCTTTCTATGGTTTCTAGTAGATGTATAATAATCTTGTATTATTTGAATTTCCTTACTTTTATATTTGAAGGTATTTCTCTTGACCACTTGCAAAATTTGTCATTGAAATTGTTACATTTAACCATTATGTATTATAGAGTTTAAAGTACAGACTTAGTTTTCCATAATCCCTAGGAGCAACGTGTTGATTCTATTCACTGGTGCTTTGTTTTCTGTATTTAACAATTCTGGGAAGTTTTCTTTATTTCCCATATTATACTATTAAAGTTTTTTTATTTGTCATGTTATTTTGGGACACATTGGTACTTAAATTATCTCTGAGAATCCTGTCTTCAAGATCAATGGCTTCCTTATATAGAGAGATTTATTTCTCTTCTGCCAGATTTCCCTAAGTGATTAATATGTGTCTCAGAAATTATAGTTCTCAATGAAGCAAAACACACACGTACACACACACAAAACCTTTCATAATTACCAAAATAAAAAGATTGAATTCACAGCGGAAAGTATTGCCAAAGAAGCAAAAGAAAGATAAACAGACTTGGAATATGCTAAGTGAATTCTTAAGGTACTTTTTTTAAACCAAAACATATTTAGTATTAATTTATAAGTATTTTACCTTGTTCAAGTTTTTTCCCCACTCTTCTACCCTTCCTCCATAAATTCAGCTGTAATTTGCACTACATCTCATGCATAAATCCTCTGGTGGGTATGGGGGGTGGGGGAAAATTGTTTCAAGTTAGTAGGGACTAGGAAAAGTGCCTAGTCTACCATCTTGTTTATCAGGTGACCTGAGACCCTTACTTTTCTTGGTTACTGAAAGTGTCCACTAGGGACTTGTCAAATGAAAGATTTAATTGAATTAGAATATGTCTAGTTTGGTGGAGGTAAGGATGATGATGAGAAATAACATTACAGAGTTGTTTTTAAGTTCCAAAAGATATGAAGGATGTGAAAATAATTTGTGAAGTTAAAAGGTTATATGTAAGATCTTGTTGATGTTAAATTCAGAGACAAATCCAGCGTGCTAATGTTTCCTGACTCAGTTTTCTAAAGATGGCCTACATTCACTTGTGTTCTATTTTTGCAAGTCAAAGAAATCTCCATGATGAAGATCATCTTATTGGAAATGACAGCATTAGAGGTACTGTTATAAGAAGCAGTGATTGTGGCATTCATTAGGAATCTAATGTTTGAGGGGACATTGAAGACTGTGCTAATACAGGAAGGACCAAGTATATCAATTGACAGAAAAATTTGCTCAGTCTTTTGATTGCATGCATCAGTCAAACACAACACATAATGTTCTCTTTCCTAAGCCCTCAAAGTTTTTTGACTTCTTTGCAGTCTTTGACATTATTGACCATCCCTTCCTCCTGTATATTCCCTCTGTTTTGGATTTTTGTGACACTGCTCTATTCTGGTTTTCCTACTACCTGATTGACCTCTATAAGAATATTACCCATATTCCTGTCTCAATGTACCTCAGGGTTCTATCTTGGGACTTCTCTCTTTATATTCTTTCATTTGGTCACAGTTCCTAAGAGATCAACTACACAGCTAATTCTCAAATTTACATATTCAATCTTATCTCTCTTTTGAGTATCAACTTCTTTCTGACCTTCTGTACCTGATATTTCATTGGCATTTCAAATTCTCTTAAACGGAGTTCCATTATCTTTCCCATTAATCCTGACTCTCCCAATTTTCCTATATATATTGATTGTATCATCATCCTTCCAGTCATTTAGGTTCAAAATCTATTGATCATCCTAAATAGGCTCTTCATTCTCCCTTCACTCCCCATATACAACCATTTACTAAATTTCATTGGTTGTATTTCTATATGTCACAGAATTTTAGAGTTAGAAGAGATTTCACCAACCATCTAATGAAATCCATATATGAGAGAACTCTTTATTATAGTATACTTAACTATGATATATATATATATATATAACCTATATAATATCTATACTACATATAGCATAGATATTATTATAATATCTATCTATATATATATATCTATACTACATATAGCATAGATATTATTATAATATCTATCTATCTATCTATATATATATATATAAATATCTATACTATAATCATCATCAGATCTCTAAATAAGGACCTTTAGGAAAGAGGATCCATCACCTTTTAATACAGTTCATCCCACTTTTAGAGAGCTTTAGTTGTTAGGAAGTTTTTCTTGATATGAAACTTAAATTTGACTCTTTTCAACTTTTCCTTGGTTCTGCCCTTTGGAGTCAAAGAGAACAAATTTAAGCTTCTTCCATATCACATGACAGCTCATCAAATACATGAAAACAACTACTTTCTCCCCCCTTCCCCATCTTCTCTTTTACAGGCTAAAGATACCTGGGTGCATCAATTAATTCTTAAATTTCATGGGCTGAAGGAACTTTACTGTCTTTTAGATGCTCTCTAGCTTAGTTGGATGGAGGAAGGGAATAGGCATTCATATAGTGCCAGGCACTGTGCTTGGTACTTTTACAAATATTTTCTCAATTGATGACCTTTTGAGGTCTATTTTGAGGTGTGATTGTTATCCCCATTTATAGTTCAGGAAAGGAGAGAAACAAAGATTAAATGACTCACCCAGGATTACATAGTGTCTGAGGTTGGATCTGAACTCAGATCATCTGTCTCCAGGTCTAGTGCTCTATCCACTTCCCTACCAATTTCTCAATTATCAAGCCATGAACTGAACACAATATTCCAGATGAGGTCTGATAAGGACATAGTATAGTGGTACTATCATCTCTGCATTCCTGGAACTATGCCTCTCTTAATATAGTTCTAATGATATTGGGTTGTTGTTGTTGTTGTTTGGCTGTCACATTATGTTGTTGATTCATTTTAAGCTTGAAGTTCACAAATATTTTTTTCAGAACAATTTCTGTATGACAGAATTGTATGCCTTCCCCATTCTGTCCTTTTGATTTTTTTTGTGCCCAAGTACAAGTCTTTACATTTATCCCTGCTGAATTTCATCTTATGGATACAGCCCAATGCTGTAACCTGTCAAAATCATTTTGAATTCTGAGTTATCATCCATTGTGTTAGATACCCACCCCCACTTTGTGTCAAATGCAAATTTGATGATCCAGCTAATGTTTATCTGCGTCATTAATCAAAATGTGAAAAAGTACAGGACCAAGCACAGATCCATAAGATATATTCTTGGATATGTTCCTGCCATATTGGCAATGAATCCAACCAGTTCTGAATCCTAACAGTATTATCAATTAACTTACATTTTTCTGTCTTCACCACAAGAAGAGTGAAATCCTTTATTTTAAAACAAACAAAAAACTTTGATTAAATGGTAAACTATAGCCATAGCATTCCCTCATCTACTAGCTTAGTAGTGCTTCAAAAAAGAAATGAGATCAGTTTGACACAACCTATTATCGATGAAGTCATTGTGGCTCTTTGTAATCACCACTTCCTTTTCAACATATTTTCAAGCCATTTCTTTAATGATCCAATCTAGAATTTTACCAGGATTCAAAGTCATGCTTACTGGTCTATAGTTTGCAGACTCTATTCTCTTCCTTTAAAAAAAATCACAAATACCAAATGAAGATTTAAAAAAATCATACTTCTCCTTCCTTAATCTTGTGACTCTTTTACCATCTTCAATAATTTTCAAATATTACTTATGGTGGCTTAGCATCTGCCCCTTATTTTAGTACCATAGGTTGTAGTCCTCTTGGGTCCTGTTAGTTGAATTCATCAAGAGCAGTTAGGTGTTCTCGTTCTATCTCCTTACTTATCTTGGATATCAACTCCTTGTCAGTCATTTTTTATTGATTCACTTCTTGTGCAAAGGTCATTCTTTTTGGCAGAGAGAGCAGAAATTGAATAATAAACAAATATTGCTATCTTCCCCCTGGTGTTATTTGTGATTGTTCACAGGACTTTCATACACATCCTTCTCTTTGCTCACTTGACTAACATTCCAGTTCAGAGCCTCTTCTCCTCGATTGGATTATTAAAATACCTTTTTTTTATTGGTTTCCCTGCAACTAGCCTCTTCTTTTCATTCTATCTTCCACATAGATATTCTAAAATCATGAATCTGACAATGAAACTTCCCTATTCAAAAAGCTCCAGTGGCTTCCTCTTGAATCTGGGTTAGAATAAAGGATATGAACAAACAATTTTTAGATGAAGAAACTGAAACTATTTCTAGTCATATGAAAAAGTGCTCTAAATCACTATTTTTTTTTGCTTTTTTTTTTTTTTTTTGCTAAGACAATTGGGGTTAAGTGACTTACCCAGGGTCACACAGCTAGGATGTGTTAAGTGTCTGAGGCCAGATTTGAACTCAGGTCTTCCTGACTTCAGGGCTGGTGCTCTATCCACTGCACCACCTAGCTGCCCCTCTAAATCACTATTGATCAGAGAAATGCAAATTGACAACTCTGAGATACAACTGTACACTTCTCAGATTAACTAAGATGGCAGTAAAAGATAATGACAAATGGTGGAGGGGATGTGGGAAAACTGGGACACTAATATATTGGTTGATAAAGTTATAAACTGATCCAACCATTCTGGAGAGTAATTTGAAACTGTGCCCAAGGGGCAATCAAACTGTGCATACCCTTTGATGCACCAATGTCTCTACTGGGTCTGTATCCCAAAGAGATCTTAAAGGAGGGAAAGTGACCCACATGTGCAAAAATGTTTGTGGCAGCCCTTTTTGTAGTGGCTGGAAATTGGAAACTGAATGGATGCCCATCAGTTGGAGAATGACTGAATAAGTTATGGTACATGAATATTATTGTTCTGTAAAAAACAATCAGCAGGATAATTTCAGAGAGGCCTAAAGAGACTTACATGAACTGATGCTGAGTGAAACAAGCAGAACCAGGAGATCATTATACACAGCAACAACAATATTACATGATGATCAATTCTGATGGACATGGCTCTCATCAACAATGAGATGATTCAGACTAATCCCCATGGTCTTATGATGAAGAAAGCCATCTGCACCCAAAGAGAGGACAACGGGAACTGAATGTGGACCACAACATAGTATTTTCACTCTTTTTGTTGTTTGCTTGTATTTTGTTTTCTTTCTCATTTTTTTCCTTTTTGATTTGATTTTTTCTTGTGCAGCATATTTGTAGAAATATGTATAGAGGAATTGCACATGTTTAACATAACATTACTTGCTGATTGGGGGAGGAGGCGGGGGAAAGGGAGGGAAAAATTAGAACACAAGGTTTTTAGGGACTGAATGTTGAAAATTATTCATGTATATATTTTGAAAATAAAAAGCTTTAATTTAAAAAGAAGCTATGAAAATAAAAGACTTTAATAATAAAAAGGAATATAGACCATGTTTGGATAAAGCTCTTAAAATTCCAATATTTTTATATTCCAATATTCCAAAATATTTTTCCAGATTGAACACACCTATTCTATATTCTGCACTCTAGTCCAATTGGTTTACTTACTGTTCCTTGTACTTAGTGTTCCTTGTATAGCCTATTTCCCATCTCTATTGCTTTATATAAGCTGTTGTTTAGGCCTACATTACCCACCCCCTTGAACTCTGGTTCTTAAAGATTTTATTTTCCTTTAGGTGGCAAACTTTTTTTGTATTTCTAGAAAGGAGGAACCAAAGACAAAGGTTGAAAGTTGTAGGGAAGCAACTCCCTTTATGGCTCAGCTCAAATGCCATCTCCTTTAAGAGATCTTTATTGATTCCCTTAGAGGTTAATGTCCTTCCTAAAACTGCTTTATATATTTGCACACATTTTGTCTTTATTCATCTGTGTACTTTATACCATTCTCCCAGCAAATATGTCCTTTTTAGAGTCTTTCCTTCTCCAGATTAAATGTCCCCAACTACCCTGGTCCCATCAGCTGAGAGTCTTCTATAGTCCATACTGAATCTTCTTGAGGAAGAGAATAGGAAAAAGCCATATTCAGAAAGCTACCACTCTAGGAGGGGCTTAAAACACCAAGTCAATGAGGTGAATAATTTTTGAGTCAAGGTTTGATTAATAGAAACACAGAGTGCTGAACCAAGAGTTTAGAGGCTAGATGAAGGGTGCTGATCAGGATTCAGTACCAAGATCAACAGAGTTTAATGTGTAGATTTACAGGTATAGGCTGGGATCAGGAAAAAAAGTTGTAATACCAGAACAACCAGAGTTCAGAGGTTAGTGCAGAGTCCAAAGCAATTTGTCTCATTTGGCTTTTTGTTGACATGTGCCTGTTCTTATGCTTGGGTTCCACCTCCTTGTCCCTTCTTAATAAACTTCAATTGTAGTATTACTCACTTTTGATACCATTGCACTCAGGACAAGCAGCCATACCTAAGTGGCAAGAGCATCTCCTGCAATATTCGCTGGCTTCTTTCACTCTTTCTACATCTTACTCAAACTGATCCAAACTCTTCTCAGTTTTAGACTCTCCTTAGAATGGGACCATCTCTTTCTCTGGCAGATCATGTTTGCTATTTATTGCAAAGGCAATTATGGATCACTAGTACTAAAATTTTAATCCTAAATACTATTCTTATATTCATATCAATACACTCTGAAGTTGAAAGGAAAGGGGCTTCTTCCTCCACCTCCAATATAACATTTCAGATAACCAGACTTTCTCTTAGCCTTTCTGTCTTTATTCATTGCTATGTAGACATGGAAAAATATGGGGTCTCATATATGGAATTTAGTTATAGCTTTACAAAGAATTTTTTTAATTGTTAGTCCCATATCTTTCTTTTACAGAAAAGGAAACAGGCTCAGGGAAGTGGACTCAGAGAAGATTTGTTCAAGATTTCACAGATAGTAAGTAGTAGAGCCGGGATTTATATATAGATCTTCTGAGTCTAAATCCAGACATTTCTGACCTTCCTCTATGGTATCTCCTTCCCACCCTCTCAGATATACTTTGACCATAAATCTTCCCTTCCTTTATCTTCTTTCTTTAAAAAAATGTTTTATTTAAAAAAATAGAAAAGGAATACAAAACAAAATGAAACAAAAGAGAACATTATCATGTGCCCAGCAGAACATTAGGAAGGTTTCAAAATATATAACAACAAATACCAGTTCAATATATATATGTAGAGGAAATTCTATTCATAAATGTCCATCTTTCTTGTTAATTGTTCTTTTGTTCTCTGCTGTGTACCTTTTTTTACTTTATTCTTTCCCCCCCTTTCATCACCACCCCCAGCAGGTTAATAGTTAAGAAAGGCTATATTTATGTTTATATATATGGAGATATATATATGCATATATATATACATATATATATGCACAGACACAGACATCTCACCACCCATCCCATAAACACACACACACATCTTTTCTACTATTTGCTTTAATTCTGCCCCTATTTGTCTTGCTGTTATTTAAACTTCCCCTACCTATGTATCCCTCTCTTGTCTTCTTCCCTCACCCTTTGCTTCCTTGCCTGCCCATCTCCCTTTATTTCTTTATAGATTTTGGAGGGTTTTACATCCTGCATGTTGTCTATTTAACCCATTCCTGATGTGAGTAGGTTTTCAGAACTAAGAGCCCTTTGTCCCCTTCTAATGCCTCTGTGTCTATTCTTCTTCTGCACGTCATCTGTGTAATAAGAGTAAACGATTTTTGCCTTAACTCTATTCCTTCTTTTGAGCTGCCCTATTGTTGATGTCAATCTTAAAAATATGGTATTCATTTCCCATTTATAAAAAACATAAATTTGTCCGTGTTGAGTTCCTTGAAATTGATCTTTGATATTGGCTTTTCTATGTTAAATTTTCTATTAAGTTAAGATTTGGGTGATAAAAAGTCCTGAAAATTTGCAAGTTCATTGAATATCCATTTTTTCTCATTCAATATTATAGATAATTTTACTGGATATGAAAATTTTGGCCATAGGCCTAGTTCTTTTGATCAGTAGATATGATTCCAGGACCTGTGGTCTTTTATTGTAGCTGCTGGTAAATCCTGTACAATTCTAATTGTAGCTGCAGTGTATTTGAATTGTTTTTTTTTTTCTTTTTTCTTGCAAATTTTTCTCTTTGATCTGGGGGTTTCAAAATTTGGGAATAATTTTCTTATGTGTTTTCCACAAAGGATCTCATTGAGGTGATTATGGGTGAATTTTTTTTCTATTTCTACTTTCCCCTCCTGTTCTATCACTCAATAACAATTTTCTTGGAATATTTTTTTGCATTATTGTGTCAAGATCCTTTTTTTGGTCACAACTTTCAGGCAGTTCAATTATTCTTATATTTTCTTTTCTTGATCTGTTGTCCAGATCTATCCTTTTTCTTAGGTTTCACATTCTGTTCTAATTTTTTATTCTTTATAATCTGTTTTGTTATTTCTTGGTCTCTCATAGCTTCACTGGTTTTCCTTTGCCCAATTCTAATTTTCAAAGAGTTGTTTTTGTCTTTGAGATTCTATCTCCTTTTCTAGTTGGTTAACTTTTTTTTCATAATCTTGTTTTTCTTGAATGATTTTTATTTTTTAATATTTTTTATTTTATTTTATTTTATTTTTTATTATTTTTTTGCAAGGTCTCTCATTTGATTTAAAAAAAAATTTTTTGGAGTTCTTCTATAAATTCTCTCTGGGCATTCTACCCCTTCTTTGGGGTAGAAGTTTTTCTTTTACTTCAGTATTCTTCCATGAAGATGAATCCCACTCTTCCTTGTTCCCATAGTAAGTTTCTATGGTGGAGTTCTTTCTTCTTTGATTGTTCATTATTATTATTATTATTAAATAAGAGGTATTAGCATAAGCAACTCTAATTGTGGGGGAGGGGAAGATGTTACTTCTAGCTTCACCTCAGCTCTCCTCACTAACCAGGAATTCCAAACCAAGAGCTCCACCCTCCTGCAAGTGCCCACAGCCAGCAGCATCCCTGCCTCGATGCTTCTGCACTTACAGGTACTAAATTTCTTCTCACCCAGAGCCAAGATCCCTAACACAAATGGGCCTGGCATCCCAATCAACTGAGGTTCTCTCGGTCTTCCTGGACTCAGATCCCAACTCTACAAAAAGTTCAGGAGGTGAAAGTTTCTGGGGTTCCTGCCGAAGTTCTAGAAACACCCAATTAGCCCCGGGCTCCCACTAGATGATTTTGTGGAGATAATCTGGAGATGTTTGTTCTTCATGTGGGTTTATCCTGTGTCTCTGAGACCACTGAGTCTTTCTTCAGATCTTCTCTGGTTGTATCAGGAGGATCCCTATTCTGCCTCAAGTCCTCTTGATTTTTCACCAGTCTGTGTTCGCCCTGAGGCATAAATTTGTTGTATTTGTGGGGGAAGTCTGGAGAACTTGAAATTTACCAACCTACTCCACCACCTTCCCATAACCCTCCCCCTCTTCTCCATCATCATCTTTTTACAAAAATCTACTATTGGAAAAGGGTCCAGAAATTTATGCTTACCCAGATGTCAAAGATTGATACTAACTTATGCTTTCGATAGTGTGGTTGAAAAGATGGCTGAATTGGAGTATGAAGACTTTAGTTCTATCAGTTTAGCTGTTATTTGTGTGACCTTCAACTTTGGATTTGTTTCCTAGTGCCTGGCCTGGAGCTTCAAATATGTTTTTTATTCATACCAGGCCTTAGTTTCCTTATGTGTAAAATAAAAGTATAGAACTAGAAGACTGCTATGGTTCTTTTCATCTCTAAATCTTCTACTTTTTCTCTTGCCATCTATACTTTAGCAGGAGTCATAGTCTCAAGCCAAAGGAATTAAGCCTGTATGGTAGGATTTTAGTCCTTAGTGGTAAGTGTTTTGGGAGCAGAAGGACTTCCCTGGTGTACTCAAAATACCTTTTTCATTTTTAATTTTTTTCAACTCACAGATATTTATTTTCTCTTCCTCTAACCACTTCTTTACTTGAAAAAAGAAAACAAAACCATTTAAAATAAATATGCACAGTCAAATAAGAACAGATTCTCACATAAACCACATCCTAAAAATATGTGTCTCATTATGTGTAGTTAGTTAGTTCATCATCTCTCTGTCAGGAGGTACATAACGTTCTTCATTATCAATCCTTTGGAATCATTGTTGGTCCTTGCACTGATGAAAATTCTCCAGTCTTTAAAAGTTGTTCATTTTTACATTGTTATAGTATAAATAAACAATACTTTTGGGACAGTTGCTGTTCCAGCTGTTTTCAGTTCATTTTGACCATGGAAGTTCTGTTCAAACTAGATAATCTATACTGGGTTTATGTATGTATCTGGAACTACCAAATCTCTTCCAGTTCTTCCACCCTCAGGCAAATACCCGGCAAAAACAATCAAGAAGGCAGTAGAACAAAGAGACAAAATAATCAATTTCTTCTTCCTCCCCTCTCCCCCTCTTCCTCTTCCTCCTTCTTTTCCTCCTCCTCCTTCTCCTCCTCCTCTTCTTCCCTTTCCCTTTCTTCTTCTTCTCTTCCTCCTCCTCCTCCTTGACATCCTCCTCCTCTTCCTCTTCTTCCTTCTCCTTCTCCTCCTCTTTTTCTTCTTCCTCCTCCTCCTCCTCCTTTCCTCCTCCTTTTCCTCTTCCTCCTCCTCCTCTTCCTTCTCCTCCTCTTTCTCCTTCTTCCTCTTCCCCTTCTTTTTTCTTCTTTTCTTTTTCTTCTTATTCTTTTTCTTTCCTTCTTTCTTCTTCTTCTTCTTCTTCTTCTTCTTCTTCTTCTTCTCCTTCTCCTTCTCCTTTTCCTTCTTCTTTTTTATTGAATCACTCCAACCCTTCCTACTGGAAGAGATCCTACTGTGCTCTGGGCTCTCAGAGTACTTTGTGCCTCTCATGCCCACTCACCCTTCATATTGCAATTATTTATGTGCATGTCATTTCCCCCTATAATATTTTAAGTTTATCTCTGTATTCCTTTCATTGCTTTATGCTGGGCTTTAGTGGTCATGCAATGACCTGGGTGTCACACAGTCCTGTTGTCCTGGCTTTTTATGTCTAACTAGAAGTCTGCATGAAGCCAGCGTTGAAGGCTTTTCACAACCTTGTAGCAGCCCAAAAAATCATTACCCAGGTGGTTTCCTACTACTTCCCATCACACACACACACACACACACACACACACTTCTTTCTTTTTCTCTCTTTCTCTTTTTTTCTCTGATCTCTTCCTGATCAGTTCTAGTTCCAGATCAGACTAGTTCCAGATCACTGACTAATCAGTTGTGTTGGGAAAATAATTGGGACAGAATGTCATCATCTCTAAAATGAAGAAGTTAAACCTTTAGGGGTCCTGAACATCTATGCATTTTTCTCCTTTTTCTTTCTTTTTCCTTTTTGTTTTTCTCTACCTTCCTTTATTCTGTTGTCTCTCCCTTCCCTCTTCTGCTTACCTAGTTGTCAGGGTTTGAAAGATCACTGATCCTTGTGTCTACTGATATCTGTGGTAGATAGTACTAGGGAACACTCTCATATTGCTTGAGGCCTGTTGACCTCTTCTTTTTATAACATCTTGGCAGTAAGAGGTCACATCCTAGAAGGAAGAAACTTCATTAGGAGCTCAAAGATGGCAGTAATGACACAGAAAAAAATGTGGGAAAGTAGGTTCTCCAAGTATTTACCTCTTTCCCTTATTGCTGATGGTAGAAGTGTATTGTTGTCTGAATGGAATGAATCCTTGGCCTGTTTCAACATCAGGAAAGCATACTTGAAACTGTGCCAGAGTGGTTTAAAAATATTTTTATTTCTTATGAGTTACTAATTCACAGAGGCAAGTAAGGATATCTTTTTTATAAGTACATCCTGCCAAACACTCATATTAAAACAATTGCATGAAATTATAAGCTACCTAGAATAGCCAAAAGTGTAATCAGAGGCTATTTCTATATAACTACAGACTGAAACCACCAGTCCTAGACAGGCAGGAACATGACAATAAATAGTAGCAAGAAAACTGCCCCAGACTTTTGATACTATTGCATCATCCTTTAGGTAGAACCAGGCTTATGATTCATAGACCGATAGAAAGTCAGAGTTGAAGAAACCTTAGATTTAATCTAATTGAATCTCCTCATTTGACAAAAGATGAAATAGAGAGGGGAAGTGATTTATCCAAGATCATGTGGCTTGTCCATGGTAGAACCAAGATTAGAACAATGATCTTTCCAAAATTCAATAACGTTGCCCTATTCATTCATTCAATTTACATAGCCCTTCCTTATTTTGAACTTCTCTGGATTTCTTTCTTCACCCCTCCAAGAGATCCTGATATGTCTTGTGTAACATTGCTACCTCCTTAGTGCCATATGCATGAAAATATGAAAAGGTGATAGCCAAGCCAGAGAGATACTTTATCTATCTGAAGATTCTTTTATCTTGGCTCCTACCTGACATTTAGAGGCTTAGGGAATGAAGAATAGGAACATGTATACCTACCAGAACTTGATTAATTTCCTCATGTATTAGCATTTTGGCTTTTGAAGATCCAAGAAAGTCTTTTGTGACCCACATTGATGTCAGCCTATCAGCTTAACTAGGAACAATAAGGATAGAAATGACCATCCATGTTTGACAGTTGTAGATTCACTAGCAATGAGACATAATATTATCCTAAAGTTATCCTATCAAAGGAATTTTGCTCTTCAGGTTGCTAGAGAGTTAATACTCCTTCCCATAAGCCATGTCTGCATCATTCACAGTAGTAAAGATGAGTAAGGTCCAGGTCTGCTCCTCCACATCATGGCTTAGTCCTTTTGTTGCTCCATAGATCTAGGACCATGTGCTGGCTCTTCTTTCTAGAAGGCTGAATCTAGGTATTCTTAATCTTCATCCCTGGGGCCATGTGGTTCCCTTGTATTCTCTTCTAAGAACTCGAGGCTACTGCCTCTCCAAGTCTGTCACCTCTGGGGCCAAGAGATTCTCCCACTGCTTATAGAAAGCTGCCCATTCTCAGTTTTAATGGCTCTCAAAGGATAATGTGGCTGCACAAATTCATCACAGGTAAACAAATCTGCTTTTGTGTGTAATCTCTCTCAGCTATCTTAATCTTGCTATTCTGATCTTTTGAGTATCCATCTTCCCCTTTTACTGGTCTGGGTTCAAGGTGCAAGGTTGAAATGTCTTCAAAAAGACAGAACAAAAAGATATATGATTCTTTAACTTTGTCAAGCTGACAAGACTATTATTAATATGCCATCCATCATTTCAATGAGGATGTCCACATCTTATATCGAGATATCTTTAGACTACTCCTAATCACATCCTCTATATTTCCCCTTCAATGAAATATTTTGTCATCCATGCAAATCATACAATGGTGTCCTTGTATGCATTTATTTGCAACTCCAATTCTGTATTTCTCTCTGGGACCTAGAGAAACTCTAGAATAAGATTCTTTTTTTTCTTATTTAATATTTTATTTTTCCCAATTACATTTAAAAACAACTTTAACATTGTTTTTTTTCCAAAATTTGAGTTCCAAATTCTCTCCTTCTGTCCCCTCACTCCCTTATTGAGAAGGCAAGCAACATGACAAAGGTTATATATGTGTAGTCATGCAAAACACATTTCCATGTAATTCATTGTGGGAGAAAACAACCCCCCCCCAAGAAATATAGAGAAAGTAAAGAAAAAATATCTTTGATCTGCCTTCAGGCTCTACCAGTTCTTTCTTTAGCTGTTGACAACACACTTCATCATGTCTTACAAAATTGTCTTGGATCATTGTATTGTTGAGAATAGCTAAGTTACTCATAATAGATCATCATACAATATTGCTGTTATTGTGTACAATGTTCTTCTGGTTCTACTCATTTACATCAGTTTATGTAAGTCTTTCCTTGTTTTTTTTTTTTTCTGAGAGCATCCTGCTCATTATTTCTTTTCTTTTTTTTTATTAAAAGCTTTTTATTTACAAAACATATGAGTGATTTTTTCTACATTGACCTTTGCAAAAGCTTTTTTTTTTCAAGCTTTTCCCCTCCTTCCCCCCATCTCCCACCTCTAGATGACAGGTAATCTAATACATGCTAAATATGATAAATTATATGACAAATCCAATATATGTATACATATCTATATTGTTATCTTACTGCACAAGAAACATCAGATCTAGAAAGAGAAGAAAAAAAAACAACCTAAGAAGGAAAACAAAATGCATGGAAATATTCACAGAAAGCATTAAAATGCTGTGTTGTGGTTCACACTCAGTTCCCTCAGGCCTCTCTCTGGATGTATATGACTATCTTCATCGCAGAACAATAGGAAGTGGTTTGAATCACATCATTGTTGAAGAGAACCATGTCCATCAGAATTGATCATCATTTAGTCTTGTTGCTGTGTATAATGATCTCCTGGTTCTGCCCATTTCACTCAGCATCAGTTCATGCAAGTCTCTCCAGGCCTCACTGAAATCATCCTGCTGGTTGTTTCTTACAGAACAATAATATTCCATAACATTCATATACCATAATTTATTCAGCCATTCTCCAATTGATGGGCATCCATTCAGTTTCCAGTTTCTAGCCACTACAAAAAGGGCTGCCACAAACATTCTTGCACATGTGGGTCCCTTTCCCTCCTCTAAGATCTCTTTGGGATATAGGCCCAGTAGAAACACTGCTGGGTCAAAGGGTATGCAGTTTGATAACTTTTTGCTGCTCATTATTTCTTAAAGCATAATAGTATTACATCACAATCATATACAACAACTCATTTAGTCATTCCTTAATTTATGGACAGGGATTCTTAACCAAGATCTCTCAACTTGTTTTTAAATGAATATTCTGATGATTTTATTTGTAGATTCTACATATTTTATTTTACTGGTTTAAAAACAGCATTCCAGAAATGGTACATAGATTGTAAAGGGAGTCTATGACATAAAAAAGAGTTCTTTCTCTGTGGTTACGCAGATACACTAAGTTCAGAACTTTTCCTCTTTTCCTGAATATCTCATCTGTGTGCTTTATTTCTTCTCAGGTATCCATCCCCAGGTATAAGGCTCTTGTTATAGTTAGATCCTTCCAAAACTAAAAATCTTTTGTGAGGATACGTATGTACCATAACTGGGAGAGTCTGGCACTTTCATTCACCTCAGAATATAAAATAGTATAATATTATATATTATACATATAATATGTATGTTATATAAATATGATATGTAACATGTTACATATAGAGTAGTACAACATTATACAGTGTTCTATTAGTCTTACAATTATCTTGATACTTGCAAAGGCCTATAATACTTTTTTAAAATAAAAAATAAGAAATATTGAAGGCAAAAGGAAAAGGGGATGGCAAAAAATGAGATGGATTATATTATAAAAAAGTGAACATGAATTTGGATAGACAGAGATAGTGGAGGATAGAAGAACTTGGCTTGCTATAGTCCATGGGCTCACAAAGAGTCAGACATGACCCAACAATAAAAAATATGAAAAATAAAATATAACTAAAAATAGTAAAAAAAAAAAAAGGAAAGAAAGAAAGAAAGAAAGAAATAAGAAATGAAGGGGAAAAAAAACTACACTAAAATTACTGACCTTTTCAGAGGGAAGCAAATAGCCTTGTAAAGAACCAAGCAAAAATGCTTTGCATAAATGTGGAGTTCATAGGGATCCTGGATGAGGCTCCACAGTGTAGCATTCCACTGATGTGTTTAGGTTACTGGAACTTGTTCAGGTTCATAATTTATTCAACCGCTGCTCACAAGTCCCCATTTCCCTCTAAACCTAGATAAAGCTAATACTCTAGATAAATCACATGATATCATAATACTGCCAAACAACATTTACTTAAAATAGAATGCAAGGTATGTAACAAGAAATAGGCATCCAGCAGGAACATGCTAACCATTCATTTTTCCTAACTACAATATCCAAAACTTTCCAGAAGTGTAGGTTGTGAGTCGTCCTGTGCTGATTTGTCTCTTTAACACTGTAAAGCAGCAGAGCAGGAGAAATAGTTTTTAAAGTCTTCTCTTTTTGTACTCTCCTTTCTGCAATAATACCAGCCTAAGGAAGGATAAGTGGATAGTGGATAGAGTGCTGGCCCTGGAGTCAGGAAGACTCTATTTAATTCAAATTTAGCCTCAGACTCTTACTAGTTGGGTAATCCTAGGCAAGTCATTTAACCCTGCCTCCATTTCCTCATCTGTAAAATGGGCTGGAGAAGGAAATGATAAACCACTTCAGTATCTTTGCCAAAAAAAAATTCCAAATAGAGTCAGGAAGAATGGGACAAGACTGAAATAATTAAACAACAACAAGGAGAATATAAAAAGTATTGGTGGTTTGCCACTGAACCCAACAGGCTAAGAATCTGAAAAGCATCAGAACCCAGCAATGGATCTGTAAAATCTGGAAATCTTGCACATATACCTTTGCAGGGAAGGAATTCTATCTGGGAGAATGTCTGGAGCCATTGGTTCTTAGCTCAGAAGAAGGAAGGTCTCCTGTCAGCAGCAGCAAGAGTCAGACACCACTACAATATCTTTCTGTTTCTTCTTCTTCCAATGTTTTGCTCATCTCTTCTCTTCTCCTATATTTCTCTCTCAGTTCATGCCCAGTTTTCCATCTGCATACACTGACACTCAACCAGATTCCCATGGGGACATAGCATTACTGCCTATGTTCCTCACATGCTATTTTCCAGGAGAATATAGTTCTTCCATCCTACTTTTAAAAAAAAAGAATAGGAAAGTTTCTCATCTAATTCCTCTCTTATAGATGTGGAAAATTTATCTCTATAATTTCTGGCCTGAATTATGAAAAAAAATGCCATTCTTAGGATACTATAAGGGTTATCTTATACTACCTCCAAGATATGGAAACCCCAGAGCTGTATACAATATATTCATACATTCACTGAATTTTAGGTTGTTCAAAATCTTTAAACACATAAGGAAGCTGCTAATGTAAACAGGATCACATTTAATTCCTACATGCTTATGTTCCTGCATTTCTTTTATGATTCTGTTCTCTCCAGTGAGATTGATGGTCTCTCAAGGTCTTAACTTTTTCCATTTCTAACTCAACAAACCATTACAGAGTGCTGGCTATGTACATACCATTGTTAGCCTTAACATTTCTTAAAATATTTGTGATAAGAAGGAACTTCAAGATCATATAGGTCAATGTCTCATTCTTGGAGTCATTCTTGGTTCTTTCTTTTCTTTTGTCCCCCATAACTAATCAATTACAAAATCATGTTGAGTCTATCTCCTCAATATCTTTAGTAGTAGAAAGAATATGGATTTGGAGCTGGAGGTTCAAATCTGAGCTCTAAAAGTTATGCCCTTTGTGACTGAGTAAACTACTTAATCTTTTATGTACCTAAATTTCCTCATGTAAAATGAAGCAGATTAGGTGATCTTCAAGTTATTTTACATCTCTAAAGATAAGATGATCACCCTAGATTTATTTTCACTTATGCTACTTAGTTCAGTTCTCCATCACTTTTCTCCTAGACTATTGTAGTAGGCTGCTAATAATATTTCTTTTCATCAGCTTAGTCTTTGTCTGATACCAACAAGATTATGTAGGTTGTAGAGTCCATTAGGACAGGGACTTTCAAACAGCAGAGCAGACAGATGCACAGACAGTTATTTGAGAAGCATTACCAGGTCTCACTGACTCCAAATATCTTATTCAAATGCACCACAGTACTATCTTTTCTAATTGTCTTGCCAGAAAGTCCCACTATTTGAATTATGAATAAGTCAGGCAATAATAGGGACCTTGTCTCCTGGGGAAGTACACTAAATTCACTTGGAAGGGTCATAGACCAGAGGTCCTAGCCATCCTCCATGAACACATGAATCAACTGATCAGATTAGATAGTTGTCACAGAACAAGATCTTTATATTTGAAAGAGACTTGGGGCAAATGGCCTGATCTGGGAGGGTATTTTTTTCAGGGAAGTAATATTGGATAATGTTTAATGACTGACATCATTTGCTTCACAGTTCTGTTTATGGCTGTCAATCCTGTTGTTAGAGTGAAGGAAATGGCACCTTCACTATGTAGTCTACCTCTGGCAATTAAACTGATCAGTGGAAAAGAAAGCTTGAAGCAGTAATGATTGCAAGCTTAATTAGTCCACATAACAACACCACAGTATTTATATATTAATTCACGAATCCATTCATCCATTCAACATTTACTAAATACTTTCTATGCTCAGAGAGGCAGAATTGTGCAGTGGGAGAAGTCCTGTACCTTTTCTTTCTTTTTTATTATGAACTTAAAGATCAACAAACATGAACATTTTGGTATGCAGAACACAATGGAGGATTGTATATGAAACTGTGAACTTCAGATTAGCACAGCTTTAAAATATATATTAAATTTAGTATGGTATTTCCATATTATCATATAACATAATTGTCAAGTCTGTCCATGTCTTCTAAACTTGCTTTCCCCTATTGTGTCTACTTTTAAAATGTTTGATTGAAGAAAGAATTCTTGTACTTTGCAGCAAAACACTGACCAAGTTTCTCAAGTTATCCTTCTGGACAAGACAGAGACATGTGGGTTAGAGGATAGTACAGATGCATTTGGACCTAGCTGAATGGCTAAATACCAACTTATAGTGACTTCTCTGATTTGAATCAATTAGCTTATTTCTCTGAATAAATAAATAAAATCTACCTGATAAATCTATGATCCTTTGATTCTACTTAATAATAATGCATTATTCAATTAATCAAGTATTTGTTAAGTACCTATTATATGTTAGGCACTAGGATGCAAAGTAAAGAGGATGTAATAATCCCAATTTACAAGAGTACATGACTCACTTTACTTTGATATTTTAAGACATCTATGATTTAATCACTCTGGAGGAGACTGATTGCAAGCAACCCCTGGCCACACCTTCTCACTCTGTTCAACTCTTGTTAAAGCTGAACCATAAATCCTTCATAGCTGGGTAGAGAAGAGTATAAAGGCCTATAAAAAGGTAAAGGACTACATAATTATATATTATATTACTATTATTGCTGTAGTTGGTCTGGCTCTGGCAAAATTTTACTGATCTTCCCTTTTCCATCTAGGCAATTTGGGGGCAGAAACGGAAGATACTGGTTTCTAGACAAGAGGAAAGGGGTGTAATTCCCCTGCTTTCTCTCCAGCTGGTTAGACCAGCCCCAGTGGTAGAGATAGGCCTTTCTAGTCTGTCAGTATCTTTTTGTGGGTTTTTTTTTGTTTTTCTTTCAAAAAAAAAAGTGTGTGTGTGTGTGTGTGTGTATTTGCTTGTGGGGAAGTTTCTTCGAACTCCTGGGTGACCTGAAAATACCCCCAATATTTATACCACCAAGAAATTCTGACTGGTATTTATAGGGACTATTTCCAGGCATCGTTAAAATCTGCCAAAGATTTTTTTTTCCTCAATGGATCACCCCTGATGCACCTGCTCTTTTTCTTTTAGAGATAATCCTTTTCTAATCCTTTTTCAAATTTCACCTGCCGTTAAGAGTCCACTGCTGTTGTCATTTTTGAAGGACAAACCTGTTTTTCTAGTGATAATTGCATTGGCCATCTGTCTACATCAGTTACCACCCCTATCTTCCCTGCCCCCCCAATACAATGGGAATAATATTCTGATGGAAAAATCTGTTGGAAGTCCTACAACATTTGGTCCATGTTTAATTATATTGCCGTTGAAGATAATGGTAGCACCATTTCCTCTTTGGATTTCCTGAAATCCCTTGGCCACTGATTTGAAGAAACAATGGCTCCATGTCTTATTTTGTGTTTGTTTATAGGCAGAGATTCCAAAAAGTTTCTGTTGCTTCTACTTTGGAAGTAATTAGCTAATAGGGACAGTCTGGTGTAGTCCAGAAGGTTTTGATCACAGAGTGAGAGATAGCTGATTCAAATCCTACCGAGACATATTGGCTGTTTGATCCTGGGTTGTTGCTATTGAGTTAGTGCAATTATATCACATCCCACTCTTCCTGTCCCCATTTAGGGTATTCTTGACCAAAATTCTGGAGTGACTTGCCATTTCTTTCTGCAGTTCATTTTACAGGTAAGGAAACTGAGGCAAACAGGGTTAAGTGACTTGCCCAAGTTCACATAGCTAGTATCTGAGATCAGAATTCAGTCTTCCAGACTGTAGACCTGATGCTCTATCCATTGCATCTCCCTGAGACTACAAGTTGCATTATGCCAGCTTGCATTGGTAGAGGGATTTTCCTTAGTCATGATTTCCCTAAACACATGAAATTATAGATCTAATCCCTTCCCCTGACTAGTGTTCATTTGTATGAGTGCAAAATATGAGAATGAGTGTTTTTAGAATTTGTATTAGTCCTAATACAAATTGTTACCACATTCTTTTGAAAATCCTTAGGAAGTCTCTAGCCCACATAGCTACAAAGATTCCCAACTGTGAGGAAACTTTTACTACATGAGTAATATTTATGGATTTGCTTCTAATTCGGTTTATAAGAATATGCTGAATTGAATTTGTTCATACTGAAAAGTCATAAAGTCACAGACTTCTTGAGTTGGAAAGAAAAGAAAGAAAATAAACACTTTTTTTTAAGTGCCTACTATGTGGGGCAGCTAGGTGATACATTTGGATATTGAATGGGCCCTAGAGTCCAGAGGACCTGAGTTCAAGTTTGACCGTGGGCATTTACCAGCTGTGTAAATCACTTAATCCTAATTGCCTTTTTAAAGTGCCAATAAAATGCCAAACACAATGATAAGCACTTTGCATCCTCATAACAACCCTAGTAGGTAGGTCCTACTTTTATCTTCATTTTACAATTGAGGAAACTGAAGGTGATAGTGGTTAAGTGATTTGCACAGAGGAACACAGCTATTAAGTATTGAAGGCTAGATTTGAAATTAGATATTCCTTTTTTTTCTTTTAATAGTGTTTTATTTTTCCAAATACATATAAAGACAGCTTTCAACATTCATTTTTGGAAAACTTTGTGTTCCAAAAATTTTTTTTTCTGTCTCTCCCTCCCTAAGACAGCAAACAATCCAATATAGGTTAAATATATGTAATTCTTTTAAACGTATTTCCATAATTGTCTTGTTATGCAAGAAAAAATCAGATCAAAAGTGAAAAAAAAAACACAAGAAAAAAAACCCAAAAAGCAAACACAAACAACAACAGCAAAAAGGTGAAAATACTATGCTTTGATCCTCATTCAGTCTCCATAATTCTCTGTCTGGATACAAATGGTTCTTTCCATCCCAAGTCTATTAGAATTGCCTTGAATCACTGAATTGTGAAAAGAGCCACATCCATCACAGTTGATCATCACATAATCTTATTGTAACTGTATACAATGTTCTCTAGGTTCTGCTCACTCAGCATCTTTCCAGGCTTTTCTGAAATCAGCCTGTTCATCATTTCTTATAGAACAATAATATTCTATTACATTCATTTACCACAACTTATTCAGCCATTCCCCAACTGATGGGCATCCATTCAGTTTCCATGAACTTAGATATTCCTAAATTCAGGTCTAGCATTCTATCTTCTATGCCAAAGATATTCTGCTTTCTCAGAGATTTTCTGCTTCAGTTTGTACTTGACAAGAATCCCTTCTATAACACCCCTAAGTGGCCATCTAGACTCTATTTTGAGCACCTCTAATGAAGCTGAGCCTACTACCTCTATTCTGCTTTGGTATATTTCTAATTATTAGGATCTTTCCTGAAGTCAAATCTAAATTTTCCTCTTAAAATCTTTCACCCATTGCTGCTAGTTCTGTCCCTTTGAGCTAAAACAGTGAATCTAATCTCACCTCCACATGACAGACTTTGAAATATATGAAGTACCCCTCAAATCTTCTCTTTTTTAGGTTAAACACTACTTCATGATCCCAGTTCCTTCAATTACTTTTTTTTAAATAGGAAATTCTCCAGATATCCCATCATCCAGATTAAAATTTATCCTTCCATAGAAACACAATTGAGATTCCACCTATATCAGGCCCAAACACCAATCACTACAAGGTGTGTGTGTGGGGGGGGGAATTAAGCAATTTAAGTAAATCTATAATCAAACTGGTTGGTCAAGCAACCAAATAATTATTGAATTAATGAAAATTTCATTTCTGTTTTAGCTGTTTCCATGATGTCGGTACAATCTCTTTTCTTAGTAAAAAATCTAACTTTAACTTATGATGAGTTGAACATTTTTGGTTGTTTCAATGTTAGCTAGATTTGTGGTTTGGACAGCAAAGACAAATGAGTACCAGAAAGAAGATCTGGATAATGTAGGTCTTGATTTTCTCTTTTTTTAAAAAAAAAATGGGGCTAGCTACTTGTAGATAATCAGTTAGGAAAGAAATTTGATCATTCAGCGTTAATGATGTATGTTAAATTCTGCAGTAATATTAAAATACCAGCAGGTTTTCTCCCCTTCCTCATGCCCCTTCCTGAGAATTCTAAGAACAGATCAATCCTGAATACGGGTGTGAGTTTTCTTTTCTGGGTATTATTCACACATTTTTCAGTTCCAGCTCCTTTTTTTCCTATTAGGCTTATTAACAGCAATGACAATTTTAATACCTATTTCACAACTTTTCTGCACTGACACTGGAAAGGCTTGGGGGACACAGATCCAGGGGAGCTGACTGTGAGTCTGCCCCTAAACTGAATTCAGCATATCCTTATGTATATATGCACTCATTAAACATATACTATGGACCAGGCTCTATTCTAAGGAATGGAGATACAAATACAAAAATGAAACACTGACCACTCTAAAAGAACTTAGATTCTATTGTGTTGATACAACACATTTACAGATAAGTAAATAAAAGATCCATACAAAATAAATACACAATGATTTGGATAAGGAATTAACAATTGGGGCAAATCTGAAAAGGCCACTTGAAGAAGGTAATATTTGAAGTGAGCCCAAAAAGGGGCTGGAGGTTTTAGAAAGTGGAAATGAAAGAGAGAGCATTATAGATATTGTAATATATCTGGGCAAAGATAAGGAGATACAATATGTTATATTATATATGGGGAACAGCAAGTATTCTAATTTGGTTAGTGTATAGGGTACACGATGATGAGAAATGGTAATCAACTTAAAAAGATAAGTTGGAGCCAGCCATGAGAGCTTTAAATGCTAAATAGAGAAGCTTATATTTTTTTCCCAAAATTAAATGAAGATCCACTGGTGCTTCTTGATCTGGGAAGTGATAGTATCAGACATGTACTTTAGAAATTTCAAGGTGGCAGCTGTATAAAGGATGGATTAGAGAAGGGAGAGACTGTAGGGAAACTAATTAAGAAGTAATTTCAAAGGCTAGACAAGAGTACTTGAAGTGTGAGTAAAGAGAAAGAGACAGATGTGTGAGGTCCTGACAAGGTAGAATCAATATGTCTCAGTAACTTATTAAAGATAGGGCAAGAGGAAGAGTGGAGAATTGTGGATGACTGGATTTGCCAACTTGTGTGACCATAAGGATGGCAGGTGCCATGCACAGACATAGGGAATGTAAGAAGGGTGGGTTAGGGAAAATTACGAGTTTTGTTTTGGACATATGCTTGTAGAAGATCTAGGTGAAGATGTTAGAGATGTGGAGGTTAAAAGAAAAGGGATGGACATATGGATTTTGGAGCTGAACACATGGCAGCTGATGATGAATGAGAGTGTGGAGCAAGAAGATAGAGCTCAAGACAGAGCCTTTAGGTTCATTCATGCCTGAGTGAGGGACATAGAAAGGAAATTGAGAAGGTTAGGATCAACAGGTAGGAAAAGAACCATAATAGAGGAATATCATGAAAACCCAGGGAGAGGAGAGAGTCCAGGAGGAGATATTCAGTGGTGTCAATTGCTGCAGAAGCCAAGAAGAGTCAGGACTGAGAAAGGGCCATTGTATGGAACAATAAAGACATCATTGGTCACATTGGAAGGATTGGAAGGAACAGTTTCAGTTTCACTTGAGACAGAAACCCAAATTGTAAAAGGAAAGTGAGGAATCAGGGGCAACAGGTGTAGACAAGCTAGCTCTAGGAGTTCACTTTCCCCTGTAGGGAAGAAAAATAGAAGACAGCATGAGGAGAAGGTAGGGTCAAGTAAAGGATTTTTTTTTTTGGTGGTAGTGGTGGTTTTAAAGAATGGGTGAGGGGAAAGTCAGGATCTATATGAGCAAAACTACAAAACACTCTCCACACAAATAAAGTCAGATCTAAACAATTGGAAAAACATCAAGTGCTCTTGGATAGGTCGAGCGAATATAATAAAGATGGCAATACTACCTAAACTAATCTATCTATTTAGTGCTATACCAATCAAACTCCCAAGAGATTATTTAACTGAACTAGAAAAAATAACGACAAAATTCATCTGGAAAAACAAAAGGTCAAGAATTTCAAGGGAATTAATGAAAAAAAAATGCAAATGAGGGTGGCCTAGCTGCACCAGATCTAAACCTATGTTATAAAGCAGTGGTCACCAAAACCATTTGGTACTGGATAAGAAATAGAGTAGTGGATCAGTGGAATAGGTTAGGTTCACAGAACAAAATACTGAATGACAATTGTAATCTAGT
>JAJPUD010011099.1:0-56606 GCA_023553655.1 Myrmecobius fasciatus | reverse complement strand
AGAAGAACGTAATATAGTTTATCTCTCAGACCTGTGGAGATGGAACAAATTTATGTCCAAAGAAGACTTGGAGCTCCTAACTGAACACCAGATGGATAATTTTGACTATATTACGTTAAAAAGTTTCTGTACAAATAAAACTAATGCAGACAAGATTAGGAGGGAAGCATCTAATTGGGAAATCATCTTTACATTTAACGGTTCTGATAAAGGCCTCATTTCTAAAATATATAGAGAATTGTCTCATATATATAAGAATTCAAGCCACCCTTCAATAGATAAGTGGTCAAGGGATATGAACAGACAATTTTCAGAGGATGAAATTAAAACCATCTGTAGTCATATGAAAAGTTGCTCCAAATCACTATTGATCAGAGAAATGCAAATTAAGACAACTCTGAGATACCACTACACACCTGTCAGATTGGCTAAAATGACAGGAAAAGATAACGATGAATGTTGGAGGGGATGTGGGAAAACTGGGACACTAATACATTGTTGGTGGAACTGTGAACGGATCCAGCCATTCTGGAGAGCAATTTGGAGCTATGCTCAAAAAGTTGTCAAACTGTGCATACCCTTTGACCCAGCAGTGTTTCTACTGGGCCTATATCCCAAAGAGATCTTAGAGGAGGGAAAGGGACCCACATGTGCAAAAATGTTTGTGGCTGCCCTTTTTCTATTGGCTAGAGACTGGAAACTGAAGGGATGCCCATCAATTGGAGAGTGGCTGAATAAATTATGGTATATGAATGTTATGGAATATTATTGTTCTGTAAGAAACGACCAGCAGGACGATTTCAGAGAGGCCTGGAGAGACTTGCATAAACTGATGCTGAGTGAAACGAGCAGAACCAGGAGATCATCATGCACAGCAACAACAGTGTTACATGATGATCAATTCTGATGGAAATGGCTCTCTGCAATAAAGAATTGTCTCAAACCAATTCCAGTTGTTCACTGAAGAAAACCATATACACCCAGAAAGAGGGACATGAAATATGGACCACAACGTAACATTTTCATGATCTCTATTGACATTTGCTTGCATTGTGTTGCCTTTCTCTGATTCTTTCTTTTTCTTGTAGATAGGATTTTTCTTGCATAACTTTTCAAGCATTTCAACATTATTAACATGTAGTGGACTCCCTGCCATCTAGGGGAGGGGAGGGGACTGGGGGTAAAATTTGTATTGGAAAGCTTTGTAAAGATCAAGGTTGGGGAACTACCCATACATATGTTATACAAATAAAAAGCTTAAAATAAAAAAAAAAAGACTTGAGTGATCCAAGACAGAGTGAAGTGAGCAGAAGCAGGAAAACAATATACACATAAACTGAGACATTTTACAGTGAACAGATGTGATAGACAGCTCTTCTCAGAAATGAAATGATCCTGGATGATTCCATGGTATTCATGATGGAAAATGCTGACCCCACCAAGAGGAAAAAACTCTAGAGTCTGAATGCAGTGAGAAACAGATTATTTTCTTGTGGATTTTCCCCTTTTGCTCCAGGTTTTCTTTCACAACATGATTAATGTGGAAATAAGTTTATCATGATTGTACATGTAAAACCTATATCAGATTATTTGGTGTCTTTTGGAAGGTAGAGAGAAATTTGGAGCTCAAAATCTAAAAAAGATGGATATTGAAAACTATCTTTGTATGTAATTAGGATAAAAATGCTATAAAGTTTTTAAAATAAAATGATACATTTGAACTCTTTAGAAACATGAGAGAATTATTAGAATGTACAAATGAACCCTGCATGCAGAGGAAAATGGATGGATTAAAAAAACTTCTCAATGATGTTATGCAAATGTCTCAGAAGTTCCAAGGATTGTCACAGAACAAGGAAACATTAACCTTCAAATAATTAAAACAATTAGAGTAGCTGACTAGTATTTTCTTAAAGTTGTCATCAGACAATTTTAGTTATATGTAGCCAAATGGTGGCTGGAAAATGAAAAGAACAAAATCAAAGCTTATTTTACACAAAATACCCTACTCTGCTTTATAATATTTAATAATAATGGCAAAAACAAGAACAAGAGAAAATTATGAGACATCTCAGAGTAAAGAAAAAAAAACAGTGGATACAAATTGATAGACCATGATTTCAAAACAAGTTGCTAATGTTTACTAGGTATGTAAATATAGGCAAGTTCTTAAGCTTCTTGAAGCAATTGTTTCCTTGTCTCTTCCAATGCAAAAATGATATTTGCTTAAATATGTCAGACCCTAGATGTTAGAGTGTTTTTTAAAATAATTACATGTAAATTATTGTTGTTATAAGACGTATTAAATTTGTTAGATATTTAAGAATACTTTGCCCTACCACCAAGGATATCCAGTGGACATGATGATTATATTGGCTTATCTAAACCTTGAATAAAGGCCAGAGTTGTAATTTCCTAAGCATAATTCTTGATCAAGTTCTCAATCAATTTGATGGATCTCTTCCCTGTTAAAATTGTAGGGGAAAAGGAAGTGGAGAATGCTCAAAATAAATGAAAGCCACTTAGAATTGGAGGCCAAGAACTTGCGGCAAAATACTAATATTGAGAAGAGGACACTCAATACCCAGAATGGGTCAGACAAGTTAACAATCTGAGCAAGGATTAAAGGTGGCATCTAAGATAGCAATGAGGTCAATCCCACAAATTTCCAATAGAGATTAGATTTTCTGTATTGATTCCAAATTACAATTGACTAACTAGATAGCAGGGGGCAAAGTCTTGCCTAATTTTTTTTTTAAGTCAGTGTTGACATAAAGCAAAGAAATCTAAGAAAATAGGGAACATTTATTTAGTTTATCCAAGTCAAAAGCTTAATGGCCAATTTGAAAGGACATTCTTCATGTTCAAACCTTTTTGTTAAGAACCTCTGTATATTATGGTTACCATGGAATTTTCCAGAAGACTAAATAATTAAGTCCACCCGCTGTCATTCTCTCAATGAAAACAACTAAGGAAAAGATTAATGGTTGCAACTTTTGCACCAGTAGGGCTGTATTGCATATTAAAATTATCTAGGTAACTAATATTACCTTGTTCAACTAATACAAAATTTTGCATTCCTGATGAGTGATTTATATTTCTAATTTGCCAGTCTGTGTCTTGTTAGGAATCTGAAGGGCTGCCATTAGACTTATTCTATTGATAAGTGAAAGTGGAGCCAGGAGAATGAAGAGAACCATTAAAATACAACATGTTAGGTTTCCAAGGTCACTCAAAGGATAGAGTGCTGGATTTGGATTGAGGAATATTTGAGCTTGAATACTGCTTCAGTTACTTCCTGATTGTTTGATAGTAGGCAAGACAAGTAACCCCTTTCAACCTCAGTTTCTTTTTATGAATAAAAATGCCTTAGGAAGTAAGTAATAGTTTATGTTTGACCAGAAATCTTTAAGCACAGAGGGAATGAAAACTCCTTTAGAAACCTGTATTGGGAATTGTTTTTTTTTTTTTTCTTATCAAGTTAGAATAGATCTTACATGAGGTCGTTTCTAATGATATAAAATTCTATGATTCTGTAGTCATCCTCTGAAATTTTTAACTTGCTATTGTCCCAAATAAGGCTATTGCCACTGTTCTATTTATCTCGTCAATTGTTATCTGTAGTCTAATATATCTTATTCTGCCAACTCCTTTAATTTCCTAAATCTGCATCTTGGTACAATATTATCTTTATGATTATACAAGAATTCACCCTTTAATTCTCATCCCATAATACAACGGTAATCCGCTAAGTGTTCTTCCACCCTTTTCCTCCTATAGTAACATAGCCAAATTTTAAGAAACATAATGGAACCAGTAGTCACAGTTGGATTTCCCTTATAACTCTCTTAAGAGGTAAATTGGGAGTTAAAAATCATAACTACAAATTATATAACCTCATACTACATCTTCAGCTAGTGTGTATGCTATTAATTATTTTGTAATGATTCATTTTTCTATAGATAACCCCCATCCTTTTCCTCTCTACCTCCAATTCAGCATGAAATTCCATCATGATATGTTGACATAGGATCATATATTTCTAACTGGAAAGTACTTTGAACTGACAAAAATACTTTCAAGTGTCTAAAGAAGTGTAAGATACAAAAAGACCAAAGTTCATACTTTTTTCTACTTGTGGTAGAAATTTATGGAAGATGTATAAGGTATTGAAGGATTAAGGTCAATATTTAGGGATGCAATGAAAGTTAATGTGACATATCTGAACTGGAAATTCTTTAAGTGGCTTCTCTGTTTTACTGCACCTTAAAGGCTTACTCAATATACTATTGCATTAATAGAGTTATAGTATTAATAACAAGGATATTGATGATATCAATTTTCTTATTCTCTATTCAGATCATATCAGGATTATACAGTTATACACATATATACACATATGTCTGTTTATATTATACATGTGCATACACATATACACATATATGTATATGTATATCTCAGAAATAAAAAAAGGAAATGCACCCATACTCATGTGTGTATGTTTGTACACATACACATTTTATTTTATTTTCAGTTCTGAGTACTACATTTTATGAAAGACATTGGTACTATGTAAAGTTCCCAGAGAAAGCTGACCACATTGATAACATGAATAGGGACCACAATATACGAATATCATTAAAGGAACTTGTGGTGATTAATTTGGAAAAGAAAGGGCCTATGGTGTGATTATGTAGATATTTTGTATGGTTGTCATATAAAAGTGAGAGAAGATATTTTTTTTCTTGGCACCAAAGGGCAAGCAGCCAGGAAGCAAACATTACTATTTCCAGGCACTATACTAAATACTGAGAATAATTAATACACAAAAAATATAAGATAGTTTTAATACTCGAGAAGTTTATATCTTTAATGAGTACAGACAATAATGAGAAAGCATCTGAAAGTTTTGGGGGAAGGGAATAATACTTAAATAGGACAGAAATAATGAAGTTAGAAAAGGAGCCAGAAAGAGAAGTTCTCCTCTAAATGGAATTCAGCAAAAACTCTCCATTTACTGTTCAGCCTGATTTCAACTCCATTAAATAGAAGCTCTTTCTAGTATAATCTCATCAACTCAAATCTCATCACTGTATTTATTTATTTATTGCTACAGGATTGAAGGATACATTCTTTTAAGTTGTATTGTCATTCAGTAGCTTTCCATTTTATCTGGCTCTTTCTGACCCCATTTGGGCATTTTTAAGCAGAGATAATAATGGGGGGCAGCTAGGTGGCACAGTGGTTAGAGTACCAGCCCTGAAGTCAGGAGGACCTGAGTTCAAATCTGGTCTCAGACACTTCCTAGCTGTGTGACCCTGGGCAAGTCACTTAACCCCAATTGCCTCAGCAAAAAGCAAAAAAAAAAAAAAAGAGAGAGAGAGAGAGATAATAATGGGTAGTTTGCTATTTACTACTTTAGCTCATTTACAGAAGAGGAAACTGAGGCAAACAGGGTTACTTGCCCAGCATCACAACCGGGAAATATCTGAAGCTGAAATATTGAATTCAGGAAGATGCCTTCCTAACTTTAGACCCAGCATTCTATCCACTAAACTACCAGCTGCTTTTCTTTAGAGGGTAGCAACTGAACTTTTTGGCTCACTCCAATCTTCATCCACTACTTGGCTTTCTACTTCACAAAATAAGATACCCTCTAGTTTCTCCCCACACTCTACTTTCTTTTCTCTTTTTGTATGTTGTCTTTCGCCAATCAAATTGTAAGTTCCCTGAGGCTAAATGCTATGTTTTCCATTATTTGCATCCCTAGCACTTAGCACAATGCCTAGCATGTGTTCAGTCATATCAATTGTGCCCAACTCTTCATGATCACATTTGACTTTTCTTGGTAAATAAACTGGAATGGTTTGGCATTTCCTTATCTATCTCATTTGATACATGAGGACTAAGTGACTTCCTGGGATCACACAGAGAGTGAATATCTGTGGCCAGATTTGAGCTCATGAAGAGGAGTCTTTCTGATTTTCAGGTCCTGCAGGGGGTAGAAGTAGAAATAATAAGTGGAATATATAAGGAAGACACTAGAGTGGTTTGGATTTCTTCCTCTTCTTATTCTTCCTTTTATTAGTATGAACGAAGCTTTTTTAGCAACTAAAATTGTCTGAAAATAAATTAGTCTCTTGGGTAATTCTTGATTTTCACAGCATAACAGATAGGAAAACTTGCTAACCATTTATAGCCATTTTAGAGAGAAGACTCTGGAATCAAGACAAGTAGATCTTCTCTCTAGCTGTCAAAGATTATACTCACCCAACACTACACATTTTCACAGCTTGTTCTCTAGGCCTAGAATACATTCCCTCCTGAATTATTTCTCATACAGAAGCCTTTACAGTCTGTAAGATCTTGCTCAGGTTTTGGTATCTAAATGAAGTATTTGCTGATCTCAACAGTCAATGTCCACTCTTTCAAACTACCATACATTTAACTATTTATTTTGATTTATTCTCTTTATGCTAATTCTCTCTATATTTAAATGTGTTCTTACTGTATCTAACCATTCAATAAAAGTTTCTTGCAAGTAAGGATGATTTTAATTTATGTATATTTATCTCCAGTGTTAACATGATTGGCATTATTAGGTACTTAATTAATTAATGAAGTCATGAGAGTTAATGATCTGAGGTAACTTCTATTTTTGATATTAAGTTTCTAAGAATTTTATTCCTAGTAATCATATAAGTAACTCTTAAGCTGATCAAAATAAATTTTCCTTCCTTTGCTTCTAAATTATCTGAAAACATGAATATGCTACAGTTAAAATTTTACCCAAGCTCTTTAATATTTGCAAAAAACAACCATGGGAAGATTCCAACTTTATAATTATAATCACCTGCATAAGTCATTTGTTTTTCTTTAAACCCAAGTTTAAAAAGTAACACAGTACTTTAAAATAGAAAAAATACTGACCTTTAAATCATGAGTTCTGAGTTAAAATCTCAACTTGGTATACTAGTACACAAGGAATTTCACAATATTTTGCTTCACAGAATTTCAGGAAAATGTATTTA
The DNA here is from genome assembly GCA_023553655.1 of Myrmecobius fasciatus. NCBI lineage: Eukaryota > Metazoa > Chordata > Mammalia > Dasyuromorphia > Myrmecobiidae > Myrmecobius > Myrmecobius fasciatus. The sequence goes on along the minus strand of JAJPUD010011099.1, from coordinate 49,575 downwards.
AATATAGATAAGCATCTTAAATGTCAAAATAATTCATCTCTTTCATTTTATAAATGAGGAAACTGAAACTTTATAGAGATGACTTGGATAATAAGAGGCAAATGGCAGGATTTAATGCCAGACATTCCACTACAAATGTTTATATTTGAGCCTGTTGAAGAGCCCTCCATGCACATATTGATCTGATCAACATTGGACACACTGGACATTGACCTCAATATATTGATGTCATTTTGGTCCTCTTGATTATTAAGAACAACCAACCAACCATTGTAAAAGAATAAAACAAGTTTAAAATACCTTAGGATTTCCTTTATATACAGTTTTCAGTAACTCAGGTTTGAGGATAAAAAGGATTTGTGTCCTATGAGTAAATAATGTAAATGGAATGCTTAAAGTCTTACTTAAATTGAATTTTAAGGAAAGCATTTAAGAGGGAGGCACTGCATTTAAAAAGAAAGATAACAAAGACTCCAAAAGTTAAAAGTATTGACCAATTTTCAATTTTATCGTAATCATAAGGGAGGTGATTTTTGCTTTATTTAGGTTCCACAATTCAAGGTCAAATAATGGCACTAAAATTTAAAGAGATACCAGACATGTAAAAGCATAAGGAAGGGATAACATGCATTACCATGTAGAAACAGAGAAAGGACATTGAGGTTGTTGGTATTCAGTATTGGCCCCTTGAAGAAGATTCCAAAATAATGCTGGACTATGAAACCTTTGAAGAATATCCTACTGAATTACTGAACCATAGTTTTCACTGAGTGAATAACAGATAATAAAATGCTATTCCTAATTGAGTCAGAGTAGGGTATTAGTGATCATAAGTAGATGTGTGGTGAGGTAAACTAAACAATGATGAGAAAACAACCACTATTGCTTTCCAGCAAATGAGAAAGATGGAGACAAGTCCTTATTAACCAAAAGCCTCTGAAGGAATCAATCTTTCTCTTGTCTGTGTAAGTGTGATGAGACTATAGAAAAGTCAGTGAGAACATTAAGCTTTGAGACCTTACCAGTAATGTTGAAACATTGCTCAGGATTTTGAAGTTATCATTGTTAATTTTGTTTCCTCTGAAGGTTAGAGTTAATTTAATTAAACATGAATGAGTAATCTTGTCCTTTTTCACTTGTACTATATTGGGAAATGCTGAAGTTGAATGAACACTTTTGGGGTCCACCTTTCATGGAACTCAACAAATATGGCTCCAAGAAGTTATAGCATGCAAGGTAACCATAGCCCAGTAAACTATCTTGAAAAATGATTTAGAATTTGGAAGACTTCATTTTTTTAATTAGAGAGTTTACCCTAAAAATGTAAAAAAGATTTCACCTGGTAGAGTGGGTAGATGAAAATTATTTATTCTAATGGCTATGGAAGCAGCTAAAGCAGGCATCATGGAGTACTTAAAGCTTAGTCAGACACCAAAGACACAAAGTTCTTTCAGTGCATCCCAGGCTATTTCCAATCATTCTGTCTTTTGTTTTGTCATTTAAATTTGATAACTCTGGAAGAACAAAATCAGATTGACAATTTTCTTGTTATTTAAATCCAGTTCACCTATTAGTCAAGACATCACCCATGATATCATTGGTCCACCTTAAAAACAAAGGATAAACGACATTGGAAATTAGATCAAAGTCTTTTCAGAATAGGAGCTAGAACTATTGGAAAGATTAACCAGTTATTGTAGACATTCCTATAACTAGAAAGAGAGTATGGAAAAATTGTCTAAGATGATGATAGAATTACAACAATCACCCTTTAACAAGAAAGTTGTTTAAGACTAAATGGAATCTAGTTGCTGCTCACACATGGACACCAATACTTGGAATAACCCATTTTGTAATGTAATCAAATGGTTTATAATGTACTGTAACTTGAGTGATTATTTCTGACCAATTTAGGGGTCAGATGAAGCCCTGGTTGCCTCAGAATGAATGGGCATATGTATTATAACTTTATATTAAACTGAATTAAGCTCAATGTATGCTAAAGTAATTTATTACAAATACACAAAATGAAGATACTGTGTTTTTTTTCCAGTATGTGGATTGATGAAAGCAGACTTCATTGATATAGCCCTCACCTCATAGGGTACAAGTTTGCCAAAATTAAGAGATCTAAAAAGTGGACATTGTAACCCTCCTAAGTTCTTGCTGCAATGGCACAAGAAGTGTTGAGATCACAAATTCCTTGCCTTTACTCCTCACTCCTTACTTAGCAGTTTAGAAAATTACTATTCAGTAATTTCTGACATTTCATGACTCATTGGGATTTTCTTAGCAGAGATAATGGGTGGTTTGCATTTCCTTCTCCAAGTGATTTTATAGATGATTAACTAGGCAAACTGGGTTCAGTGACTTGCTCAGGATGCATAGCTAGTAAGAATCTGAGGCCAGATTTGATCTCAAGAAGTGGAGTCTTCCTGATTTCAGGTTCAGTGCTCTATCCACAGTACCATCTTGCTGGCCCCCAAATATCACTACTTTGCTGGTCTTTTAGATATCTGGACAGTTTCTTCTTGGTATGTTGCAGACTCTTTGTCTAAACTCCATATATTACTGAGCTCTTTGAAGACTTGGATCTTTGAATGGAATATGAATACCACTCTCTAGGCAAAGCTATTCACTGCAAACACAAGGGGCTCCTATGTTCAAAGCCAAGGCCCAGAGTTGCACAGGAAGATTGAGACAGTACCCCCTTAACCCTAAGAGCAAAGTGACTATAAAATAAAAAAAAAAGAGGAAATACTGAAAGAAAAGAAAAGAAAATGATCAAGAAAGATCAGAAAATAATCTTGATCATACAAAGCTACTGTGGTGACAGGAAACACCACAACACCAACTCAGATGAGGACAAAATGTCCACAGGGGAAATCTCAAAGACTGATATGAATTAGCTTTTTGGAAGTGCTCATAAAAGACTTCAAAGGGCAAATAAGAGAGAGAAGAAAAATGAGTAAAGAAATTAGAGGCATGCAAGAGAAAGGCAACAGCTTAGGAAAAGAAGGCAATTCTTGAAAAAATACAACTGGCTAAATGCAAAAAAATCCACTGAAGAAAACAGCTTCAAAAATAGAATTAATCAAATGGAAAATGAGATAGAAAAGCTAACTAAAGAAAACACACTTTAAAAACTAGAATGGGGCAAATGGAAGCTAATCACTATGAGACATAAAGGATCAGTAAAATAAACCAAAAAAGAAAAAAGAAAAAGAAAAAATGCAAGAAATAGTCGACCTGAAAAATAGATACAGAAGAGACAATTTAAAAATTATTTTTCTACCTGAAGGCCAAAAAAAATAAGCCTGGATATAATTTTTCAAGATATCATCAAGGAAACCTGCCTTGATATATTAGAAACAGAGAAGGAAATTCTCATTGAAAGAATCCATTAATCAGCTGTGGAAAAATGATCCCACAAAGGGGAGAAAAGGAGGGAGAGAGAAGGGAGGAGAGGAGGAGAGGAGGAGGGAGGAGGGAGGAGGGAAGAGGGAAGAGGGAGAGAAGACAGGAAACTGTTCCAGCTCTGCCAGTTTCCCTTGAAAATCACATGAAACTAAGTCTCTGAACAGTCTGATGAAATGAAACCACTCTGCAACTGCAATTTAACATAGATTGAAAAAACTTCAAGAAAGATCAGTCTCACTAGGGTGAAAGTAGAATTCAGCCCAACTGAAATGGAGTCTTGAAAAGCCAGTGAGAGGCTCTTAAATATAACAGGTCGGCAATTAAAAGTCTAGGTCCTGGTTCAGTTGCAAAGAAATCCAGTATCAGTTCAGAATGAAAATTCTGGAAAGCCAGGTTGTTTCTTGGAAAGAGCAGGTAAAGCAACTCTCTTCAAACACAAGGGATCCCTGGGCTCAAAGGCAAGCCTTAAAGTTGCACAGGAAACTTGGGACAGTGTTACCCTTATCTCAGAAGCAGAGCTTATCCTAAAAAGAGCTAACACAAATACTGAAAGAAAAGGAAAGAAAATGAGCAAGAAACAGAAAAGGACCTTGTCTATAGAAAACAGCTATGACAGGGAAAATTAAAACACCAACTTAGAGCAGGACAAAATGTCCATAGAGGAAATCTCCAAGAGGGATATTAATTGGTCTCAAGACCAAAAAAGCTTCTTGGAGGTGTTCATAAAATATTTTTTGGTTGTTTCTGCAGTCAATCAACAAGCATTTATTGATTTTTTATTATTATTGAAGCTTTTGATTTTCATAACATATGCATTGACCCTTGCACAGCCTTGCATTTCAAATTGTCCCCTCCATCCCCCCAGCCCCTATCCTAGATGACAAACAATCCAATATATGTTATATATGCTAAAATGTATGTTAAATCCAATATATGTAAAGATAGTTATAGAATTATCTTGCTGCACAAGAAAATTCAGGTCAAAAAGAAAAGAATATGAGTAAGAAGACAAAATGCAAGCAAACTACAAAAAAAGAATGGGAATATTATGTTGTGGTCCACATTCAATTCCTATGTCTCTATGTGTAAATGGCTCTCTTCATCATAAGATCATTGTAACTGGACTCAATTATCTCATTGTTGAAAAGAGTCATGTCCATCAGAACTGATTGTCTTATAATATTGTTGTTGCTGTGTACAATGATCTCATGGTTCTGCTCATTTTCCTTAGCATCATTCATATGTCTCTACAATCCTCTTTGACATCATCCTGTTAATTGTTTTTTACAGAACAATAATATTTTATAACATTAATATACCATATTCAGCCATTCTCCAACTGATGGGAATCCACTCAGTTTCCAGTTTGTTGATGCTACAAAAAGGGCTGCCACAAACATTCTTGCACATGTGGGTCCCTTTCCCTCCTGTAAGATCTCTTTGGGATATAGGCTCAATGGAAACATTGCTGGATGGAAGAGTATGCACAATTTGAAAACTTTTTGAGCATAGATTGCTCTCCAGAATGGCTAGATCAATTCATAATTCCACCAACAATGTATTAGTGTCCCATTTTTCCCATATCCCTTTAATATTCTTCATTATCTTTTCCTGTCATTTTAGCTAGTCTGAGAGATGTGTAGTGGTACCTCAGAGTTTTTTTAATTTGTATTTCTTGGATCAATAGTGATTTAAAGCACCTTTTCATATGACTAGAAATGGTTTTAATTTCTTCATCTGAAAATTGTTTGTTCATATCCTTTGTCCATTTATCAATTGGAGAATGGCTTGAATTCTTATAAATTTGTTTTCTTCAGTTACCTTTTTAAGCTCCTTTTGTAACTGGCCAATTTGTTCCTTGCACTCTTTTTCCACTTCACTAATTTTATTTTTTAATAAATTGGTGTCTTTTTCATATCTCTTTCGCAGGGCATCATATCCTTCTTGCACTGATTTCAGTTTATTTTCCCATTTATCCTCCAGCTCTCTTTTGAGGTTCTTTATGCAGTCTTCCAGAAAGGCCTTTTGAAAAGGGGACCAGTGATGGTCCTGGCTGATGTTCTCTGGATTTTTGTCTAAAGGAACCTCTGGCTCTGGGGTTGTTTCTTTGCCTTGATAAAAGCTGTCTATGGTGAGAGCTCTCTTTTGCTTCTTCATCATATTTTTTTTTTTTTTAGACAGTGTGGATATCTCTTTAAGGTAGGGAAAAAAAAAGCGGGGGCTGCAAAAAGCTTTGCCCTGGGGCACTTCGGTGAGTCGACTTAAGGTGCTGGGCCGGTGGGGGCTAGGACTAAGTCCGAATTACTCCTTAAACAAGGCAAGTCTGCCAGAACACCTACCCCCAATCAGGGCAGAGTGTCCCGAGTGCCTCAGATAAACTCCAGGTGTTTGGAATTTGGAGTTTGGAGTTTGGAATTTCTTCCAGGACGAGCTGAGCTGAGTCCCACCCTCACTTCCGGCCTGCGAAGTTGTCGTCTATTTATCTCTCTGTCCGAGTCCGACTAACCTGATATGAAATTATCCAGAGAGCTGTGCCCAAATATTTCTGAGTTCGTTGACTTGAAGATCAGTTCGGAGGCTTATTTTATTGTTGATTTGAGAGAAGATCGGAGGAGAGGCAGAAAGTCACCTTTTCACTCTGCCATCTTGGCTCCGCCCAATAATTATTCTTATAAATTTGAGTCAGTTCTCTATATATTTTAGAAATGAGACCTTTGTCAGAACTCTTAAATGTAAAAATATTTTCCAATTTATTGCTTCCCTTTTAATCTTATCTGCAGTTCGTGCAAAAACTTTTTAATGTAATATAATAAAATTATCTATATTTTGTTCAATTATGAGTCCCAGTTCTTCTTTGGTCACAAAGTCCTTCCTTCTTCACAGATCTGAGAGGTAAGCTATCTTATGTTCTTCTAATTTGCTTATAAAATCACTATGTCTAAATCATGAACCCATTTTGACCTTATCTTGGCATTTGGGGTTAGGTGTGGGCCAATGCCTTGTTTCTGTCATACTAGTTTCCAATTTTCCCAGTAGTTTTTGTCAAATAGTGAGTTCTTATTCCAAAAACTGGGGTCTTTGGGTTTGTGGAACACTAGATTGCTATAGTTATTGATTTTTTTTTCCTGTGAAACTAACTTATTCCACTGATCAACTACTCCATTTCTTAATTAGTACCAAACAGTTTTGATGATGACTGCCTTATAATATAGTTTTAGATTTGGCAGAGCTAGGCCACCTTCATTGGTATTTTCTTCATTAATCCCCTTGAAATTCTTTACCTTATATTCTTCCTGATGACCTTTGCTATTATTCTTTCTAGGTCTGTAAAATAATTTCTTGGGAGTTTGATTGGTATGGCACTAAATAAGTAGTTTGTTTTAGGTAGTATAGTCATTTTTATTATATTCACTCAGCCTATCCATGAGCACTTGTTATTTTTCCAATGTATTAGATATGACTTTATTTGTTTGGAAAGTGTTTTGTAGTTGTATTCATATAATATCTGACTTTCTCTTGACAGATTCTCAAATATTTTGTATGATCAACAGTTATTTCGAATGTAATCTCTCCTTGTATCTCCTGCTGCTGAATTTTTTTGATAATATAAATATAAATGCTAATGATTTATTTGAATTTATTTTGCATCCTGCAACTTTGCTAAAGTTGTGAATTATTTCTAATAGTTTTTTAGTTGATTCTTTAGGGTTCTCTAAGAATACCATCATATCATCTGCAAAGAGCGATAATTTCCTTTACTCATGACATACTATAGTTCCTTTAAACTCCTTTTCTTCTTTTATTTCCAAAACTAACATTTCTAATACAATATTGAATAGTAATGGTGATAGTGAGCAACCTTGTGTCACTCCTGATAGTTAGAATGGTTTTAATCTATATATGATGCTTGCTAATGGTTTTAAACAGATGCTACTGATCATTTTAAGGAAAACTCCATTTATTCCTATACTTTTTAGTGTTTTTAATAAGAATGGGTGTTGGATTTTATCAAATGCTTTTTTCTGCACCTATTGACACAATCCTTTGATTTTTGTTACTTTGGGAATTGATATAGTCAATTATGCTAATAGATTTCCTAATATTGAACCAGCCCTGCATTCCTTGTACACATCCTACTTGTTCACAGTGTATTATGCTGGGGATGACTTTTTTAATAATCTCTACTAATATTTAATTTAAGATTTTTGTATTAATATTCATTAAAGAAATTGGTCTATTATTTTTTCTCTCTGTTTTCAGCATCTAGTTTAGGTATGAGCACCATAACTATGTCACAAAAGGAATTTGTTAGGATTCCTTCTTTACCTATTTCTCCAAATAGTTTATATAGTATTGAAACTAATTGTTCTTTAAATGTTTGGTAGAATTCACATGTAAATCCATCTGGCCCTGGAGATAATTTTTAGGGAGTTGATTAATAGCTTATCGTATTTCTTTTGCTAAAATGGGATTTTTTTAATAATTTATTTTCTCTTAACCTGGGCAATTTATATTTTTGTAGATATTCCTACATTTCATTTAGATTATCAAATTTATTGACACATAGTTGGGCAAAATAATTCCTAATTATTGCTTTAATATCCTTTTCATTGGTGAAAAATTCTTCCTTATCATTTTTGAGGTTATTAATTTGATTTTATTCTTTCCTTTTTCTTATTAAATTAACTAAAGTTTTACCAATTTTGTTGGTTTTTCATAAAACCAATTCTTAGTTTTATTTATTAATTCAATGGTTTTCTTATTTTCATTTTATTAATCTTCTTTATTTTTAAAATTAAAATTTGGTATTTAATTGAGGGTTTTTAATTTTTTTTCTAGTTTTTTTAGTTGCAAGATCAATTAAAAAAAAAAACTTTACAAAGCCAATACGAGATGTAGAAGAAAAATGAGGGGAAAATGTGAGTTATATAAATGTGAGTGAACAGTTTGGAAAAAGAAGACAATTCCTTTAAAAATGCAATTGGCCAAATGCAAAAATAAAACCTTCAAAAGTAAAATTAATCTAATAAAAAAAGAAATATAAAAGGTAACTGAAAGAAATCATATATAAAAAAACTAGACTAGGTCAAATGAAAGCTAATAACTTTATGAGACATGAAGAATGAATCAAACAAATGAAAAAGAATGAAAAATGGAAGACAACATAAAATACCTCATTGGAAAAGCTACAAATCTGGAAAATAGATTCAGGAGAAACAATTTAAAAATTATTGGTCTACCTGAAGTACATTGACAAAAAAAAAAAAAAAAAAAAAAAAAAAAAAAAAAAAAAAAAAAAAAAGGCTAGATAACATTCTTCAAGAGGTTATCAAGGAAAACTGCCCTGATATATTTGAAACCTAGGGAGAAATAGTCATTGAAAGAATCTGTTGATCACCTATAGAATCCCACAAGGAAAATGCCAAGGAACATTGTTGCAAAACTCCAGAACTATATTCTTAAGGAAAAAATAATGCAAGCTGCCACACAAAAGCAATTCAAATATCGAGGTGCAACATTTAGGATTACCCAGGATTTAGCAGCATCTGCAGTAAAGAACTGGAGGACATGGAGTATGATGTTCCTGAAAGCAAAGTACTTGGGAGTACAATGAAGAATTAACTACCCAGGGAGAGTGAGCATCATCTTTCAATGATTTCCATTGAAAAAGCCAAAACTAATAAGAAATTTTGATCTTCAAACAGAGGACAAGAGATATATGGAAAAATAAGCAAGGAAAAACTATTTTTAATGGTTGAACTGTTTACATCCCAAATGGGAAATTCATATCTATAACTTTTGATAACTGTATCAGTTATTGGGGAATCAGATGGACAAATGGTGTGATAGTAAATGAACTCTGATCTAATTATATCAAAGAAAAAAGATATTAGGATATAGAAAAAGAATTGCATAGGGAGAAGAGGAAAAGGAAGATATCATGGGATGAATTAGATTATCTGATGAGGCACAAAAGACTTTACAATTGAGGGAAAGAAGGGAGGGAGATGAGCATTGTCTGAAGCTTAATGTCAACAATTTGGGATTAAAGAGTGAATACATTAATCATTCAGTAGGGTATAAAAATTTATCTTATATAAAAAAGTAGGAGAAGAAAGGAGAAAGGAAAGGAAGAGGCTAGATAGAAGGAAGGAAAGAAACATTAGAAGAAGGGGGAGGAGAGATAGAAGGTAGAGCAAATAGAGGGTGGATAGAATGGGTTTAAAAACAAAATATTACTAAGGAGGTTCAGGTTAGAAAGAGAACAAAAAGTATATACAGGGGAGAAAATAGGATGGAAGGAAATACAGAGCTGGTAATCATAACTATGAATGTGAATGGAATGAACTCTCCCATAAAATAGAAAGAAATAGCAGAGTAGATTAAAAAAAAAGAATTAAAAAAAGAAGAAAAAAAAGAACAATATGTTGTTTACAAGAAACAGATTTGAAACAAAGAGATACAGAGTAAAGATAAAATACTGAAAGTGAATAAAAACACAGGGGTAGCAATTCTGATCTCAGATAAACCAAAAGTAAAAATAGATCTAATTAAAAGAGAAAAGGAAGGAACATATATCTTGTTAATGGATACAGTAATGAAGTAGTAACAGCACTAAATATATATGCACCAAGTAATAGAGCATTCAAATTCCTAAAGACAATATTAAGTTCGTTACAGTAGAAAATAAACAATAAAATTATATTTCCCTCTCATAATCAGAAAAATCTAACTACAAAGTAAACAAGAAAGAAATTAGGGTGGCTAATAGAATCCTAGAAAACCTAGATATAATTGATCTCGGGAGAAGTCACATAGAGATAGAAAGGAATGCCCCCTTTTCTTGACAGTACATGATACTTATACAAAAACTGATCATATATTAAGGCACAAAAACCTCATTGTCAAAGGAAGAAAGGCAGATATATCAAATTCTTTCTTTTCAGAACATGACACAATAAAAACTATAATCAATAAATTCCTGGGAATAATAGACTAAAAGCCAGTTGGAAATTCAAAAAAAAAAAAAAAACCTAATTCTTAATAATGAGTGGGTCAAGCAACAAATCATAGAAACAATACATAATTTTATCCAAGAGCATGACAATGATATAACATACTAACACCCATGGGATACAACCAAAGCATTTTTAGGGAAAATTTCATATCTGTAAATAGTTACATGAATAAAGTAGAGAAACAGAAAATCAATGAATTGGGTATGCAACTAAAACATCTAGAAAAAAAAAATTAAAACCCCCAATTCAATACCAAATTAGAAATTTTGTAATTCAAAGGAGAAATTAATAAAATTAAAACAAACAAAAAAAACTATTGAACTAAATAAAACTAAGAGTTGGTTTTGTGGAAAAACCAACAAAATAGATAAAACTTTGATCAGAAAATAAAAGATAAAATCAAATTGCCAGCATCAAAACTGAAAAATATCAATGAAAAATAATCAAAAATTACAAAGAATGAAAAAGAAATTAGAACAATAATTAGGAGCTATTTTGTGTAATTGTTTGGCGACAGATCTGACAATCTAAACTGAAATGGATGAATATTTACAAAAATATAAATTGCCCAGATAAACAGAAAAAAGGAAAGAAATTACCTAAATAGTCCCATTTTAGAAAAAAAGAATTTGAACAAGGCATCAATGATCTAAGAAAAATCTCCAGGACCAGATGGATTCACAAATGAATTCTAACAATCACTTCAAGAACAATCATTTCCAATACTATGTAAACAATTTGGAAAAAATAGATATAGAAGGAGTAATGTGAATTTCTTTTAATGACACAAAAATTGTACTGATACCTAAATCAAAAATGGTCAATACAGAAAAGGAAAATTTCAGAACAAATGCCCTAATGAATAGTAATACAAAATTTTTGAATAAAATATTAGTAAAAAGTTTACATCAACTTATCCACAGGCTAATATACTATGAACAAGTGGAATTTATACTAAGAATGAGGGGTTGGGTCAATACCAGGCAAATTTTTACCATAATAAACCATAACAATAACCAAAGCAACAAAAATCATATGATGATCTGAAATGCAGAAAAAGCTTTTAATAAAATTCATATTAAAAACCACTAGATTGCATAGGAATAAAGGGAATTTTCCTTCAAATAAGTAGCATATTTCTAAAATTATCTGTAAACTCCACCTGTAATAGTAGCTGGATATTTTCCCAATAAGATTAGGGGTGAAAAAATGATCCCCATTATCACCACTATTATTCATCATTATACTAGAAATTTGGACTTTAACAATAAGAAAAGAAAAAAGAAATTAAAGGAATTAAAATAGGCAATGAGGAGATAAAGCTCACTCTTTCCAGATAATATGATGATATACTTAGAATATCTTAGAAAATCATCCAAATACCTACTTGAAACAATTCCCAGCTTTAGCAAAGTTATAGAATATAAAATAAACCCACACAAATCATCAGCATTTCTGAATAATACTGACAAAGCCCATTAACATGAGATAGAATGAGAAATTCTGTTTAAAATAGTTATAGACAAAATAAAATATTTGATTGTTTACATGCCAAGACAAACCCAGGAACTCTATGAAAACAATCACAAGACATTTATTAAAGAAAATTAGATTTAAACAATTGGAAAAAAATATCAATTGTTCTTGATTAGGCTGAGTTAATATGATAAAAATGACAATTCTGCCTAAATTGGTCTACTTGTTCAGTGCCATACCAATCAAACTGCCAAAAAATTATTTAATATAGCTAGAAAAAATATTAACAAAATTCATTTGGAGTAACAAATGATCAAGAGTTTCAAGAGAATTAATGAAAAAAAAATACAAAGAATGATGGCTTAGCAGAACCAGACCTAAAATTAAATTATAAAGCCACAAACATCAAAATTATTTGTTGCTGTTGAAGAAATACAGTGGTGGCTCCTTGGAATAGATTAAATACACATAACATAATAATCAATGGTTACAATAACCTAATATTTGATACCCCCCAGCTTCTGGAATTAAAAAAGTCATTGTTAATCAAAATTGCCTGGAAAATTAAAAAATAATAAGTCACCCAATACCAAATTAAATCAAAATATGTACATGATTTGGGCATAAATGTTGATACCATAAGCAATTTCAGAGAGCAAAGGATAATTTACCTATAAGATTTTTGGAGAACGGAGGAATTAATGACCAAAGAAGAACTAGAAAACACTATAAAATAACAATTGGACATTGAATACATTAAATAGAAATTTTTTTTGCACAAATGAAACCAACAGAAACAAAATTAAAATAGAAATAAAGAGCTGTGGAAAAAAATTTACAAATGTTGTTGATTACACACTAATTTCTAAATTATGTAAAGAAATGTGTTATACTTATAAGAGTACAAGTCCTTTCCCAATTGACAAATGATGAAAGGTTATTAATAGACAATTTTTTTCTCCTCTTTTTTTTTAATTAAAACTTTTTATTTGCAAAACATATGTATGGGTAATTCTTCAACGTTAATCCTTACAAAGCTTTCTGTTACAAACTTTTCCCTACAAAGCTTTCTGTTACAAACTTTCCCCCCCCCTACTCCCCACCCCTCCCCTAGATGGCAGGATATTCACTACATGTTAATTATGTTAAAATACTTGACAAATCAAATATATATATATATGTGTGTATATATATATATATATATATATATATATATATATGTGTGTGTGTGTATTCACACATCATTTTTGTGCAAGAAAAATCATATCTACAAGAAAGAAAAATCAGAGAAAGGAAACACAATGCAAGCAAACATCAATAGAAAGCATGAAAATGTTATGTTCTGGTCCATATATCATATCCATCTCTATGGGTGTGTATGGCTTTCTTCACTGAACAATTGGAAGCGGTTTGAAACATCTGATTGTTGAAAAGAGCCATGTCCATCAGAATTGATCATCATATAGTAGTGTTGTTGCAGTGTATAATGATCTCCTGGTTCTGCTCATTTCACTCAGCATCAGTTCATGCAGGTCTCTCCAGACCTCTCTGAAATCATCCTGCTGGTCATTTCTTACAGAACAATAATATTCCATAACATTCATATATCATAATTTATTCAGCCATTCTCCAACTGATGGACATCCATTCAGTTTCCAGTTTCTAGCCACTACAAAAAGGGCTGCCACAAACATTCTTGCACATGTGGGCCCCTTTCCTTCCTTTATGATTTCTTTGGGATATAAGTCCAATAGAAACGCTGCTGGGTCAAAGGGTATGCAAGAATAGACAATTTTTAATGATGAAATTAAAGCCATCTCTAGTCATATGGAAAGTGTGCTCCATATCACTTTTGATTGCAGAAAGGTAAATAAAAACAATTCTAAGATACCATCTCACACTTCTCAGATTAGATAAGATGACAATAAAACATAAAAATAAATATTCAAAGGGATGTGGGAAAACTGAGATACTAATGCATTGTTTGGTAGAGTTGTTAAATGGAAAGCAATTTAGAATATATCCAAAGTGCTATAAAGCTCTGACTACTCTTTTACCCAGCAGTACCTCTACTGGTGGGTGTGTATCAGAAGGAAATAATAAAGAAGGGAAAGAGTACATGGGTATTTTTTTTTTTTTTTTACATTTTACATAGGTAAAAATGTTTGTAGGAGCTCTTTTTGTAGTAGCAAAATATTGGAAAATGAGTACATTCCCATTAATTGGCAAATGGCTGAAGAAGTTCTGGTATATTTAAGTATATTATTTTTCTATAAAAATATTATGATCAAATTGATTTTAGAAAGGCCTGGAGAAATTTAAATGAACTGATGCTCAATGAAACAAACAGAACTAGGAAAACATTGTTCACAGTAACAGCAAGATTATCTCATGAACAACTATAAAAGATTTATTTTTTTTCCCAGTGGTTCAGGAATCCAATGCAATATGAATAAACTCTGGATAGAATATACCATTTGCATGCAGAAAAAGAACCCTGGAGTTTGCATACAAATCAACACATGCATGTTCTGTTTTCTGTTTTTTGTTTTTTGTTTTTTTTCTCTCCCCTGGTTTTTTCTTTTTGTTTTGTTTTTTTTTTCCTCTCCCAATATGATTCATAAAGAAATGTGTATTAAATATATCTATATATGTATATATATGCATATATATAGGTATATGTGCATATATATATATATATGCACACATATATATGATAAAATTAAGTCTAAGGACATGAAAAAAATATACTTCCTCAAACCACACAAGATACAAATTGAAAATGGGTAAGTTCCTTGATCCTGAGAAAATTATATTAAGGATAATAGAAATTACATGACCAAATAAATTGTATACAACTTATTGTAGAATGAAATAAGATCAAAAGAGTGACCTAAATAAGTATTCTTTGAAAATTTGAGGAAGATTGTCACTTTCAGCTAAAATGAGTAATGTTCACGGCCATGGAGGAGGTGTTACTGTTTTTACAAAAAAACAGTAAAAAAAGGGGGGTTTTACAGGTTAATAAAAAAAAGAGCGACTGTTTCAGGAACTGGGGACAGATTGTAAATGCTTGTAGTTGGAGTAGTGCTTAATGAGATAAAGACAAGGAATATAGATTGAGTCAGATTGTGAAAAGTCTCACATAATAGTTTTGAGTGTTTATATTTTAGTCTATGGGAAATAAACAGCTATTTAAATTTCTTTTTACTTTTTTTTTTTTTTTTTTTTTTTTTTTTTTTTTGCCAGAAGAGGGAAAATTTCTCCTACAGCAATATGAAATGAGATTAGAGACAGTGGGACCAGTTAAGGGGCAATCACAAGTATTTCAATAAAAGATTATGAATTTCTTAATGAGGGTAGTTGCACTGGTGGTAAAAAGAGGCAAATTGAAGACACATCATGGCTCAGAACTGGAAGGTTAGGTTAGCAAACTCTATTATAAAGGTGATGAAAGAAAGGGAAGTGTTAAACATGTCTCCAAGGCTCCAAGGCTACAATTCTATGTAACTTGGAAGTTGCTGTTAATAGCAATAGATATAGGGAAAGTAGGAAGATAATGTTGAATGTTAGGTGTTGACTTGGTGGCAAAGAGAAGCAGACAATTGGGGACAATGGTAACATAACTATTATCTCTTGTGAGAAGGGAGAAACATAAAAAAAACAAACAAAAACAAAATCCATCAGTCTTAAAGGATATCTTTCCTTTTATGAGAGGATACCTCTTCTTTTTACCAAAAACTATATCTTTATCTGTAGGAATATAGAGATATCAACACACAAATACACATACGTATTTACACATATGCTTATATACTCACATATTATATGTGATTATATATGTTTTTATGTACACACATGTAATAAAACCTTTTCTGCTTCTTTTACCATTTTATCTTCTGTGATAGAGACTATATTCTCATTGAAGGTAAAGACTGTGTAAATATCTTTAATTCTAATCCCTGCCCCTAATATAATGGGCTTGGCATATAGTACACATTTAATATAATGTTACTGATTGACTGAATTGCTATTCCAGCTCTTCTTATACTTTCTATTTAGTGAGTCACTTTCCATCTCTGAGTCTCAAATTTCTCACAAATAAAAAGGGGATAATAATATTTTCACATTAGTGTTGTTTACAGGGATGAACTTCCTGATTTTTAAGGCGTCATGGGAATTTGAGCTTTTATATGTTGATAGAAGAACAAGATGTTGAATCTAGATAGCATGAACATGACTGCTTTCCTTCCATTCTTCCCAAACCCCATTTTGACATACCTTATATGCTCTGCTTAATTTTGACAAGAATAAAACTGCAACATAAGAGGTTAGATTCTGTGAGGCTGGAAAAGACAGAAATAAGTAGTCATTGTACATTTGTTTGGATGTGTAAGAAAGGGAGGGAAGGAGGAAGAGATAGAGAAAAAAGACAGAAAGAAATACACAGACACACACACACACACACACACACACACACACACACGGATCAAGGGACCTAGAGACCTCCACAGAGACAAAGTCAGAAAAAGAGATACAGGGAAGGGAAGGAATACTTTTTGTCACCAATTCAGGAATGAAGATATGTTACTTTTCCACTGAAAATTATATTATACGGCCAGGTGGCCCAGTGCCTCAATTTAAGAGAATGGTAATGAATGAGGCTAGAGCAAATAGTCACCATCTGGTTAAAGCTCAAGTCAGCTTGTTTGGACAAAGCCCGAGGGTCATCTAAATTAAATCAAACTTCAAAATTTAAAACAGCTGTAAGAGAGAGAAGGGAGCAGGTCTCCTTCTCTACTCATTGGTGGCAACCATTGCAGGTGTTGAAAGTAGGCATTATGCTACAAAACTAAACAAGGTACATTTAGGTCCTGAAGAAACAGAACTAAAAGAATCAGTTCATCAGAAAACTTTCAAAAAGCAAAAAAAAAAAAAAGGATTTCTAAGTAAAGGAAATTGTATGAGAGTACATTCTACAATTATTTTTTTCTGTGACAAAGAAAAAATTACTTCTTTACTTGTATTTCTTTGATTATTAGAAATGATACCACTGGAAGATGAAGATTTGGAGGGACATTATTGTTAAGGCTTTAGGTTGGTAAAAAATCATCATTTGCTTTACATATTTATAACAAAAACTGACAGTACTGTAATACTTTAAGATATTCTTTCCTCACAATTATACAGAGTTGTGTAGCATGAAATTTAAAAAAAAAAGGCCCCTGTAGACCTGACAAAACTGGGGTTGAAAAATATTAAGTGAATAACTACCCAGAGAAGAAGATCTAATTAAAGGTATGTGAGGGATATTAGAAAGTTTGGGGGCAAATATGAAAAGTAACAAATGATTGGAGAAGATTAAATTCTGCCTTTCTCAAAACAGACACAGAGACACAGAAAAAAGCAGAGAGGGACAGAGTGAGACAGACAGAGAGAGGAAGAAGGGGAGGAAGGAAGGAAAACAACAAGGGAGGTAAGAAGAGAAGAAGGAAAGAAGAAAGGAAGGAAAAATGAGAAAAAAGTGGGGAAAGAAGAAGAATGGAAGGAAGGAGTGACAGAAAGATAAAAACATCATTTTTTTTAGTGAACTTGAATTGGTAAAAGTCTGGAATATATTACTGTGGGATAATTACTACATTTCTAGAATGTATGCTATTGTAATGAGACAACATGATTTTATGGAGAATTAATAATGTCAAACTAATCTTATTTATTCTTCTTTTTGTGAATATGGATATATAGATCAGTTGCTACAAAAAATTCACTTCAATTGAGTAAAGTTTTTGACAATATATTAAATGATTACTGTGGGAAATGTAATGATATGTTGGTTAGATTTGACATCTTAGATAAATTCAGATAGAAGTAGGGAGGTAGATGTACTTTTAGGTAAATTCAGCACAGATTAAATGGAAAATGTGAGGCTGTTGGCTTTGTAC
The DNA here is from genome assembly GCA_023553655.1 of Myrmecobius fasciatus. Classification (NCBI taxonomy): domain Eukaryota; kingdom Metazoa; phylum Chordata; class Mammalia; order Dasyuromorphia; family Myrmecobiidae; genus Myrmecobius; species Myrmecobius fasciatus. The sequence goes on along the minus strand of JAJPUD010011099.1, from coordinate 31,718 downwards.
AGTCCTTCTTCATTTAAATCCTATTCACTTTAATTTTATGGCATCATCTCTAGATATCAAGATCCTCTTCTAGAACAAAGGTCAGATAACAATCTCTGGAGTAGTTGTGACCCACTGGAACTAACTGAAATTGACTATCTGACTAACATATCTTTTATCTTCTCTCTCTTCCCCTTTTTTCCCCTTCCCTCCCTTTTTGTTCCTTTCCCTTCCTTTCTTTTCCTGTCCTTTCCTTCTCTTCCTTTCCTTTCCTTTTCCTTTCCTTCTTTTCCCCCTTCCTAGTAGGTGCTATGCCCATAGAAATGTAAATATTGATGGCTGAAACCTTGCCTGATATCTTAGGGTTAATGAGCTACATTTCTTTCTAAAGGACCATGTTTTAAATTCAAATTACTTTGGCTCTCATTAATTGGCTAACAAAAGATCCTAGTCCAAGCCTCACATGGTCATTTTTGGGATCCTGATTGGCTCAGAGTGAATGGAAATACCAATGTAGTTTTCTTTTTTCTCCAGAAACCCAAAATTCTTCTCCCAGACTGATTTTTTTTAACTATGTAAAAAGGTGATTCCTGAAAAACTGAAGTTCATTATTGAACACCAAATAGATAATTTTGATTATATTAAGTTTTTGTACAAGCAAAACTAATGCAGACAAGGTTAGAACAGAAGCAATAAACTGGGAAACATTTTTACATTCAAAGATTCTGATAAAGACCTCATTTCTAAAATATATAGAGAATTGACTACAATTTATAAGAATTCAAGCCATTCTCCAATTGATAAGTTGTCAAAGGATATGAACAGACAATTTTTAGATGCAGAAATAGAAACAATTTCTTGTCAAGTGAAAAGGTGCTGTACATCACTAGGGATCAGAGAAATGCAAATTAAGACATTTCTGAGATACCACTATATACCTCTCAGATTGGCTAAGATGACAGGAAAAAATAATGAGGAATGTTGGAGAGAAGGTGGGAAAAGTGGGACACTAATATATTGTTGGTGGAGGTGTGAAGTGATCCAACCATTCTGTAGAGCAATTTGGAACTATGACCAAAGGGCTTTCAAAATGTGCATACCCTTTGATCCAGTAGTGTTTCTACTGGGCTTATATCTCAAAGAGATCTTAAGGAAGGGAAAGGGACCAAAATGTGCAAAAAAGTTTGGGGCAGCCCTTTTTTAGTGGCAAGAAACTGGAGACTGAGTTGATGTCCATCAAGTTGGAGAATAACTGAATAAGTTATGGTATATGAATGTTAAGGAATATCATTGTTCCATAAGAAAGATCAGCAGGATGATTTCAGAGAGGATTGGAGAGACTTACATGGAGCAACAACAAGATTATATGATGATCAATTCTGCTGGACATGGCTGTTTTCAGCAATGATTCAGACCAGTTCCAATAATCTTGTGATGAAGAGCACAGTTTACATCCAGAGAGAGGACAGTGGGAATTGAGTGTGGATCACAACATAGCATTTTTATATTTTTTGTTGTTGTTTGCTTACTTCTTGTTTTTTTTCTTTTTTATCTGATTTTTTCTTGTGCAACAAGATAATTGTATAAATATGTATGCATATATTGACTTTAACTAATAATTTTACCATGTTTAAAATATGTTGAATTACTTGCCAGCTAGAGGAGGGGTGCAGGGAAGAGAAAAAATGAGAATACAAGATTTTGCAAGAGTCAATATTGAAAAATTGTCCATGCATATCTTTTGAAAATAAAAAGCTTTAAATAAAAAAAATAATAAAAAGAGGCTATTTCTTGACTCATTTCTTTTCTAGCTTTAATCACTGATTGGGCTATGTTTCAGTGAAACTGAAAATTGTAGAGTTTAGCTTTAAAAGGCCAAGATATCTTCTTACTTCCAGAGTCATCTTCAGTCATCACGGTTTATGTCTAGACCTGAATGTCTCTGGAGAAGAAAGCAAGGCCAGTAACTTTGTGCAGAGCTTCCTCACTCAGATCTAATCATTTGCATATCATAGCATCATTTCCCTGATATCATAATCCTCTTTAAGGACAAAGGACAAACAATAAATGGAAAGCACTTATAAGCTTTTATAAGTTGTTGCACAAACAAAACCAAGAAAAATAAGAAAAACAAAAGGAAATTACAAAGCTGAGAAAAATCTTTATACCAGTATTACTGAAAATAGTCTAATTTCTAAATATATAAAAAAACTGTTAAATTTAAAAGAATACAAGTCATTCTCCAATTTATAAATAGTCAAAAGATATTAACAGACAATTTTCAGATGAAGAAATTAAAACCATTTATAATTATATGAAAAAAATGCTCTAAATCACTATTGATTAGGGAAATGCAAACCACTTCAAACCTCACAGATTGGCTAAGATGACAGGAAAAGATAACGATAAATTTTGAAGGGAATATGGGAAAACTGGGACACATACATTGTTGGTGCAGTTGTGAAAAGATTGAACCATTTTGTAGAGCAATGTGGAACTATGACCAAAGAGCTATCAAACTATGCCTACCCTTTGACCCAGCAGTGCCATTACTGGTTCTGTGTCCCAAGGAAATCATAAAGAAGGGGAAAGGACCCATATATGCAAAAATATTTGTAGCAGTTCTTTTTGTGGTAGCAAAGGACTGGAAAATGAGTAGGTACCCATTAATTGGGGAATGGCTAAACAAGCTAAACATGTACACTTGTGGTACATGAAGATAATGGAATATTATTGTTCTATAAAAAATGATTATAGAAAGACCTGGAAAGATTTACATGAGCTGATGCTGAGTGAAAACAAGCAGAACCTGGAATACATAGTAAACAATAATAGCAAGGTTGTGCAATGATCAACTATGAAAGACTTGTCTCTTCTCAGTGGGTCAGTGATCCAAATCAATCCCAAAAGACTTTGGAAAGAAAATTCCATATGCATCCATAAAATAACTAAGGGACTGAAAGTTAATTAGTGCATAATATGTTCACTTTTTTTTCTATTTTTTTTTTATCTCCCATGATTTTTCCCTGTTGCTCTGATTTTTCTCTGCTAACATGATTCATAAAGCAATCTGGATTAAAAAAAACTTACTATTATAATAAAAAAAGAAAATCAATTCAACTTTTTTAAAAAAATCAAGCTGAATGCATTAAGAAATATAAAAGGGGGAAATCTGAAATCATTTTCAGGTTCAAGAAAAGATAAAATTCATAAGTCTTTGATGAAAAAACTGTACTAAGGTAATCATTTATTTAAAAAAAATATACATTCAAGATTGTTGGAAGACTACAGGCTAGTCATTATAATAAACAATTTGATGCAATAACATCAAACCAATAACAGGTGGAGTTAAAAAAAAGCCTGATGATTCAGGACACGGATTGTGTTTGGCCCAATTAATTGCCATTACAATTAATTGCCTTTGAATTTGGATCATATTCAGTTCTGAACTCTATATTTTAGGAGGAAGTTTGATAATTAAAAGGAAAGGAAATTAAAAACAATATTAATACTGAATGAAAGAAGGGGATACATTTAGCTTAGGGAAGAAAAACAATAACAAAACCCTTTTATAAAACATAATACGTCTCTTTTAATTTTTACAGGGCTTTCACATGTGAGAGACATTAATTTGCCTTAGTTTTCTTAGTTTTAGAGATACAAATCAGAAGTCATGGAAAGAAATTGGCATGTAGACTTTTTGGCCTAGGGAAAAAAAAAGTTCTTAAGATTTAAATATAAGACAGATAGATGGTGTAGTGGATAGAGTATGACCGAATTTGAGTTCAAATGTGGCTTCAGACCCTGGGTGAGTCACTTAACCCCAATTTTCCCACCACAAAAAAAGTCATTTAGAAAAGAGTTAACTAGGCAAAAATGGGATTGATTTCTTTAAAGGGGGAGGATTTCCTCTCCCCCATTATGTCTTCAAAACAAAAATGCTGAATTGTCATTTGCTTATTATGTTTTAAAAGAGATTCTGGTTAAGAATCAACTGGGCAAGATATCTTCTGAAGTCCCTCTCAACTCTGAGATTCAATGATTCTGATCTGGTATTATCCCAAATAGTGATGATGAAGAGGCATCAGAAAATGGTATAACAACATTTTCTAATTGAGAACATGAACTTTATTCACACACACACACACACACACACACACATATACTCATCCTTTTGCATTCTCTCTATGATAGTCTTTGGATATTGCTAATGTCTATGTCAGAGTCAAACATTGTCATCTCAGTAATTATTTCGTAGCTTTTTATAAGTAAGACACAAAATAGGAGCAACAACAATTGCATAGAGCAACATAATAGATGAATAGATGAGTTTATGAGAGGTCTCCACTTTATTGAGTCATGTAAGCTCATCCTAGTTCAAATTCAACCACCCTTTGCGTTCCTTTGATGAATAATCTCAAATTATTTGGGGAGAGAAACTGGGTGGGTGGGGGGGCATGGATTTCTTTGTTTTTACCAACATCTGCCTCTCACAACTATGTACTCCCATTTAGATTAGGGTTTCCATAACAACAGAAAAACTGTTTACATCTCAACCATAGCAGACCTTTCATTATTATTATTATTATTAATTATCATCATCATCACCATTATCAGAAATAGTGGTAGTTCTGCATGCTAGGCAGAAATCTGATTCACTTTCCCTGATGCAACTCACCATATATAAAATATCAGAAAAAGATTAAAGTGTACTTGAAAGAAGGAAACACATTAGAAATCAAACTTCTTATAATGAAAAAGACCTTGTGAGCCCTATATTATTTCTAAATAAAAAGATGCCAGATAGTTGATAAGAATCTGTGATGTTAACTGTGTCACACTTGTAAGCTATAGAACAATATGAAGATTAGAGTGACAAGTTATCTACTATTTGGAAGTTGATGGGTATTGACAATGAGAATCTATGAAAGTACATGGATTGTTATATTGTTTTGGGCTATTGGCCTATGGTTGAAAATCAGGACACTGGAAAAATTATGTAATCTTCCTAAGGTACAATACACCAATGTTCTATTAGATCACATTAACCACACATTTAGCTAAAACTGTAGTATGTTTCCCATAAATGGTTTTGTCGGTTTTCATCTTAAAGTTAGATTGTGTTTCAAAGGCAGGCGTCCTGTGTATTTGAGAGATTTATTACTAAAAAATGGCTAAATATCATTGCATATTTTTTCTCCATCTTTACTGGCAAATGGTCTCCTTCTGAAAACTACTGGATTCCTTTATTTAATAAACAGGGATATTTCCCAAAAGAATTTAATTTTCCTCAGATATGAAAAAAACATACAAATCTTTGAAAATTGTAGAACAAGGGGTGGGGGGAGGTGGAGTCAAGATGATGAACTGCAGACAACATTCTCTGTGAGCTCCTGAGACCTTCCCTCAGACCCTGACAAATTGAGCCTCCAAACTGGTTCAGGAGTGAGGGCTCCATCAAACACTTGAACTACAATGTACTTCTATCAATAATCTTCTTTGAAAGAACTCCAGAGAAGGTCAGTTTCAGACTCGCAGGCGATCAGCAGCTGGCCCCAATCAGACAGCAGTGCGCCTGGAGCAGAAGTCGGGGTTGCAATAGAGTGTGGGATTTTAGGCACCCAGGAAGTCCCTGGGAGATGCCTGGGCCACTTTGCACTGCTTGCAGGCAGGTGCTTTGGCAGATCTGCCTTTGATAAAGGGTGGATTGAGAGCAGCTGAAAGTATGGTCCTAGTGCAGATCTAGCCCAACCAGCCCACTCAACGGAAGTCAACTTGGCAAACTGCGCCAGGGCAAATTGAAATGGCGGCTGGTCATTCTTATGATTCAGAACTCAGCTCAAAAGCATGAGCAAGAAGCAGAAGGGAGCTCTCACCATAGACAGCTTCTACGGAGAGAAGGTAGGGCAGTCCCGAGACCCTGAGATTCTGAAAACAATCCGAGATAAAGCCACAAAGGAAGACATGAGATGGTATCCTTTTCAGAAGGCTTACCTGGAAGATTGCACAAAGAATCTCAAAAGAGAGCTGGAAGAAGAATGGGGAAATGTATTGAGATCAGTGCAAGAAGAAAATAATGCCCTGCAACAGAGATGTGAAAAACTGGAAAAAAAAAAGACTGCTGAATTGGAAAAAGACAACAATTCACTGAAAAACAAAATTGGTGAATTGGAAAAAGACAACAATTCACTGAAAAGTAAAACTGGCAAAATGGAAAAAGAATGCATTGAATCAAGAAATTCAACTGGCCAGCTACAAAAGGAGCTAAAAAAGATAACTGAAGGAAATAATGCTTTAAAAATTAAAATTGAACAAATACAAGAAAATTACTCAATAATCCTTCAAGAATCAGTAAAACAAAAACCAAAAAAATGAAAAAAATAGAAGAAAATATGAAATATCTCCTAGGAAAAACAACTGACTTGGAAAATAGATCCAGGAGAGACAATCTAAGGATTATCGGACTCCCTGAAAGCCACGATGAAAAAAAGAATCTTGATGCTATCTTCCAGGAAATCATGAAAGAGAATTGCCCTGATGTTTTAGAACCAAAAGGCAAAATTGGCATTGAAAGAATTCACCAATCACCTCCTGAAAGAGACCCCAAAATTAAAACTCCAAGGAATATTGTGGCCAAATTTCAGAACTATCACACCAAGGAAAGGATATTGCAAGCAGCTAGACAGAAACAGTTCAAATACCGAGGAACTGTGATTAGAATTACACAAGATCTGTCAGCTTCCACATTAAAGGATCAAAGGGCCTGGAATGAGATATCCCGAAAGGCAAAAGAACTTGGATTACAGCCAAGAATAAGTTATCCAGCTAGAATGAGCATCATCATCCAGTGAAGAAGATGGTCATTCAATGATACTGGAGAATTTCACCTATTTTTAATGAAAAAACCAGATCTGAACAAAAAAATTGACCTCCAGATACACAACTCAAGAGAAGCATAAAAAGGTAAAAAGGAAAGAACTCTTCAGAACTACATTTCTACTATGGGTATCCCTAAAGAATGGGGGTATAATTCGATTTTACTTTGATAATAATGGAAAAGAAATTAGAGGTGAAAGGGATATCATACAGAAAAAAAGGGGGGGGGGAAAGGAGGAAAAATATTTTTTTTTAAAAAAGGAGGTAAGGGGCAGCTAGGTGGCGTAGTGGTTAGAGCACCAGCCCTGAAGTCAGGAGGTCCTGAGTTCAAATATGGTCTCAGACACTTCCTAGCTGTGTGACCCTGGGCAAGTCACTTAACCCCAATTGCCTCAGCAATAAATAAATAAATAAATAGATAAATAAATAAATAAAGGAGGTAAAATAAGGCAAAATCTCAAAAAGAGACATAGAAGACCTAATATAACTGAGGGAAAAAGGGAGGGCAATGAGTATAGTGTAAACCTTACTCTCACTAGATTGGACTCTAAGAGAGTATATCAGACACATTTGGCTTCAAGGAAAGGCCTGACCCTCCTTGTGGGAAGTTGGGAGGGAAAGAAGGAAAGGAAAGGGATAGAGTAATAGAAGGATTAGGGGAAAGGTGTAAAGGGGAGGGAGAGACTCTAAAGGGGGGAGGACTGTCAGAGGGAGGTGGTCATCAAAAACAAAGTACTGGGGAGGGGAGAAGGGAGAGAAGGGAAAGGGAAGAGAAAATCATAACTCTGGGTAAATAATATGGCAGGAAATACAGATATAGTTATCTTAACTGTGAATTTGAATGGGATGAACTCTCCCATAAAACGGAAGTGGATAGCAGACTGGATTAAAAGCCAGAATCCAATATGTTGTTTACAAGAAACACATCTAAAACATAGAGATACATCCAAAGTGAAGGTAAAGGGCTGGAGCAAAATTTTCTATGCTTCAGGTGAACAAAGAAAGGTAGGGGTAGCAATCCTTATCTTGGATCAAGTAAAAGCAAAAATAGATCTAATTAAAAGAGATAAGGAAGGAAACTATATTTTACTAAAGGGTACCATAGACAATGAAGCGGTATCAATACTAAACATATATGCACCAAGTGTTATAGCATACAAATTCCTAGAGGAGAAACTAACAGAGATGTAAGGAGAAATAGACAGTAAAACTATACTAGTGGGGGATCTCAACCTTGCTCTCTCAGAATTAGATAAATCAAATCACAAAATCAATAAGAAAGAAGTTAGGGAGGTAACCAAAAGGGTAGAAAAGTTAGGTAGGATAGATCTCTGGAGGAAATTGAATGGGGATAGAAGGGAGTATACTTTTTTCTCAGGGGTTCATGGAAGTTATATGAAAATTGATCATATGTTAGAGCATAAAAACCTCAAAATAAAATGCAGAAAAGAAGAAATAATAAATCCATCCTTTTCAGATCTTGATGCAATAAAACTCACATGTAATATAATGCCAGGAAAAAACAGACCACAAGTTAATTGCAAATTAAATAATCTAATCCTGAAGAATGAATGGGTGAAAGAGCAAATTATTGACACAATCGATAATTTCATCTAGGAGAATGACAATAATGAGACAACATACCAAAATTTGTGGGACACGGCCAAAGCGGTTATATGGGGTAATTTTATATCTCTAGATGCTTACTTGCATAAAACAGAGAAAGAGAAGGTTAATGAACTGGGCTTACAATTAAAAAACCTAGAAAAAGACCAAATTAAAAATCCTCATTTAAATACCAAATTGGAAATTCTGAAAATAAAAGGAGAGAATAATAAAATTGAAAATAAAAAAAACTATTGAATTAATAAATAAAACTAAGAGTTGGTTTTATGAAAAAACCAACAAAATAGATAAGCCTTTAGTTAATTTGATTAGAAAAAGTAAAGAGGAAAATCAAATTGTTATTATCAAAAATGATAAGGGAGAACTTTCCTCCAATGAAGAGGAAATTAGAGTAATAATTAGGAGTTACTTTAGCCAACTTTATGGCAATAAATTTGATAATGAAAATGAAATGGAGGAATTTCAACAAAAATATAGATTGCCTAGGTTAACAGAAGAGGAAATAAATTATTTAAATAACCCTATTTTGGAAAAAAATAGAAGAAGTTATTAATCAACTCCCTAAGAAAAAATCTCCAGAGCCAGATGGATTTACATGTGAATTTTACCAAACAATCAAAGAACAATTAATTCCAATACTATATAAGCTATTTGAAAAAAATAGGGAAAAAGCTCTACTACGAAATTCCTTTTATGACGTAGATATGGTGCTGATAGCTAAACCCAGCAGCATTTCTATTGGGCTTATATCCCAAAGAAATCATAAAGGAAGGAAAGGGCCCCACATGTGCAAGAATGTTTGTGGTAGCCCTTTTTGTAGTGGCTAGATAATGGAAACTGAATGTATCTCCATCAATTGGAGAATGGCTGAATAAATTATGGTATATGAATGTTATGGAATATTATTGTGCTGTAAGAAATGACCAGCAGCAGGATTTCAGAGAGGCCTGGAGAGACTTGCATGAACTGATGCTGAGTGAAATGAGCAGAACCAGGAGATCATTATACAGGTCAACAACAATACTATATGACTATCAATTCTGATGGACATGACTCTCTTCAAGAATGAAATGTTTTAAACCACTTCCAATTGTTCAGTGAAGAAAGCCATATACACCCAGAGAGAGGGATGTGAAATGTGGATCACAACATAACATTTTCATACTCTCAATTGATGTTTGCTTACATTGTGTTTCCTTTATCTGATATTTCTTTCTTGTAGATACGATTTCTCTTGCACAACAATGATAAGTGTGGAAATATGTATACATATATTCAATTTGTTAAGTATCTTATCATAATTAACATGTAGTGGATATCCTGCCATCTTGGGAAGGGGTGGAGAGTAGGGGGGAAAAATCTGTAACAGAAAGCTTTGTAAGGGTTAATATTGAAGAATTACCCATACATATGTTCTGCAAATAAAAAAAGTAAAATTAAAAAAAATGTAGAACAAATTGACTTTATTGGTTCCCACTAGAAGAGGGAAAAATGTAAGTGAAAAGAGATTACAAACAACATTGGAACTAAAAAGAAAAAAAAACACAATAAATAACAACAACAACAACATGAAACAAAAAATGAAGCAAAACAGAGCAACCAAGGAAAGAAACAATAGTAAAAAAGAAAACATGGCAATATTGGTCAGTGGGGAAATAGATATAAATGCCTGTATTAATCTATATGCTCTAAGAATAGAATGAAAGTTCTACGTAATACCCTCAACTGAGAAACAAGGGGAAGAGATATAAAATATAATTTTATACCCTCCAGATTTACTAATAGACAACTAAGTCATTTTAAACATAGAGTATGGTAAGCACTAGTGTCCTAACTTTTTTGTTTTCTTGTTGAGGATGAAGATCACTAGAATAGTATAGCATAATACTGTATAATATAATATAATATGTAATATTGTATATGCAATGTATAATATATATTGTATGTATATGTAATATATAATGTACATTGTAATATAATTTACAATGCATAATATAATACAATAACATATTATAATAATGTAATATCATAAAATAATTGTAATAATACAGTAAATCATTACAAAAACATCCAGTCATCATTTCGACTTTATTTGTGACACTTGACCAAGAGTTAAAAAAACATGCTTATTACTTTTAAAAAGATGAAACTGTGGCCTAGCCACATGAGGTCAATTTCTGATACTTGAACCGACATCTTATGGATGCTTTTTTCACTATATTTGCTTTGCAATTGTTTTCTATGCAGTAAGCATTAAAATATGTCTAGTGACCATGAGCATCACATTGAAACATACCTGCTGACCATGCACAGGCTATTAATGCCCAACCATGCAACTTTAGGGAAGCAAAATTTAGCAGTTTTTCTTTCTAGATGAACTTGGCAAAATTGTGATCTTAACCTTTAAGAAGCTTTGACCTTCAGTGAAATATAGAAAAAGGAAACTTTATGGAATCATTTTGGGTGAGAGGGGGAAAAAATCACATCTGCTGTATAAGCCAACTCTTTCTTTGTGGTGTGTTTATCTGTAATGTGCCCCAGTCCAGCGAAATTGTGTCCTTGAACTAAGGATATAAAATGATACTATTAAGGGAGCCAAGCCAAGCCTGTTCAAAGAAAGTCATTTATTTTCACTGACCCAGCTGGTCAAGTGAATTGAGGTTCAGCAGCCTGGCTCACTTCAGAATCAAGCACTGCCATCATCTCTGTAATTACTATATAAAGGTGTTTCAAGGAATGAGCATTTGATAGGAAACAGACTTTCAGCACCAACAGGGGACAGTGAAACTAAGGATGGTGGAAAGGTAGGAGGGTATTTGACTTTTCTATGGATGATAGAAGATACTTAAAATCCATGCAGTCTCCCAGTATGAAATGCTCATGGTAACAACACTGATTATTAGACTATGCTTATTTATGTTTCCAGATGATTTTTATGATGCAAGGGTCTGTTTCTTTTTAACTTTTATAAAATGAAGATTCAAAACCACAAAGCCATAAATAGATTATATGCATTTTCTGTTACAATGAGATAAAAAACAAATACTTGAGCTACTTGGGTACACACCAAAGCAAATAATAGGTTTGACTATTTTTTCCCCTAAAATGAAATTGACAACAAAAATAATATAAAAATAAGCAGTAATAATAACACCTAGAATATTACCTTATGTTATGATTTGAATGAATTAATATGCATATCAATTCAATTGCACAAAATTTTAATATAAACCTAATCTCTATGTTGGAATACTTGGAATACCTAATTTCTGTGTGAAAGGTACTAAAGAGCAATCATGCATAATTATTGCCATCAAGGAATCAAAATCAGATAAAGTGTATTATATTCTGATCTATGGGCAAACCTCTCTAGTAACAGTAACAAGAACAGAAAGATCAAGTACTATACATCTGTTTGTCTGACTTTGTCTTTCTGCTACCTTGTCTTTGTCTATGTTTCTCTGTGTCTCTGCTTCTTTCACTCCATTTTTCCTCTCTCTCCATCTTCTTTTTCTCTCTCTCATTTACCTCACATACTCTTTTTCTCTTCCTATTTTTTTCTCACTGACTCAGTCTTTCTGTCTCCCTCTCTCCCTGTTTCTCTCTCTGTTAAATTCAAAATAAATTAAGCCCCTTCACCCTTATCTATCTGTCTTCCTAAAACATCAGATGGGAATTTCTGCTACACTTAATTTCCAAATTTTTCATGTGCTAGCAATAAAAACAGAATATTGAAAGTGTTCCATGATAATCTCTGATGTATGCCATGAGGCACCAATTAATTCCTTTGTACAGCTACATTTGTTGGTGTTCTATTCTCCCTTCTTAACAGCAGACTAGTTTATGGGAAGCTTATTAAAAGAACCATAGTAGTATCAGTATATGATTAGTCTATTATAAGGCCAAAGAGTTGGTTTATGAAATTAGAGATTGTTTTTACTTTGAGGCTTAGACAATTTTTTTGGAAAAGATGATAACTGAAATGGACTTCAAATGAAAATATTTATTCATTTATTTTTGTTTTATTTTCACACTAGGAGAGAACAATCAGAGCAAAATGGGGGAAAAAAAACTATGGTAGAGATAAAAAAAACAAAAACAAAAACAAACAAAAACAAACAAACAAAAAAAAAACAGAACAAAGAAGTGAACATAGCATGTGCTGATTTACATTCAATCTCCTTAGTTCTTTTTCTGAATGCAGATGACATTTTCTGCCAAAAGTCTATCGGGATTGCTTTGGATCACTGAATCCCTGAGAAGAACCAAGTCAATTCAACTTGATCATCACACTTTTTGCTTTTATTGTGTACTATATATTCCTGGTTCTGCTTGTTTTTGCTCAATATCAGTTCATGTAAATCTTTCCAGGCCTTTCTATGATGAGCTTGTTCATCATTTTTCATAGAGTAATAATATTACATTACCTTCATATATCACTAATTATTCAGCCACTCTCCAATTAACAGGCATCTACTCATTTTCTAATTCTTTGCTACCTCAAAAAGAACTGCTCCAGGGAGGTGGAGCCAAGATGGCAAACTGCAGACAGTGTTCTCTGTGAGCTCCTGAGACCTTCCCTCAGACCCAGACAAATTGAGCCTCTGAACTGGTTTTGCAGTGAGGGCTCCACCAAACACTTGGACTACAATGCACTTCTATCAACAATCTATTTTGAAAAAAAAAAACAAAAAACTGCGGGGAAGGTTAGCCTTAGGGGAAATCGGCCACTGGTCACAATCAGATGCCAGCCGGGGCAGAAGTTAGGGCTGCTATAGAGGGGCGGATTTTAGGCACCCAGGAAGCCCCTGGGAGACGCCTGGGCCACTTTGCTCTGCTTGCCAGCAGGTGCTTTGGCAGATCTACCTTTGGTAAAGGGTGGATTGAAAGTAGCTGAAAACATGGTCCTAGTGCAGATCTAGCCCGACCAGCATCAGACCAGAAGTCAACTTGACAAACTGCCCCAGGGCAAATACAAACTGCTGCAATATTCCCTGCTCGTGTCTGATACTCCAACTCAAAAGCATGAGTAAGAAGCAGAAGAGAGCTCTCACCATAGACAGCTTTTATGGAGAAAAAATAGAACAGTCCCCAGAGCCTGAGATTCTGAAAACAATCCCAGATGAATCCACAAAGACGGACTTAAGTTGGTCTCCCTTCCAGAAGGCTTACCTGGAAGATTGCATAAAGAATCTCAAAAGAGAGCTAGAAGAATGGGGAAATAAATTGAGATCAGTGCAACAGAGATATCAAAAACTGGAAAATAGGACTGGTGAATTGGAAAAAGAAAACAATTTACTGAACAACAAAATTGATGAACTGGAAAAAATCACCAATTCACTGGAAAATAAAAAATGGTGAATTGGAAAAAGACAACAATTCACTGAAAAACCAAATTGGTGAATTGGAAAAAGACAACAATTCACTGAAAAATAAAACTGGCAAAATGAAAAAAGAATGCATTGAATCAAGAAATTCAACTGGCCACTACAAAAGGAGCTAAAAAAAATAACTGAAGGAAATAATACTTTTAAAATTAAAATTGAACAAATAGAAGTAAATGACCAATAAGACTTCAAGAATCAGTCAAACAAAAACAAAAAAAATGAAAAAAAAATAGAAGAAAATATGAAATATCTCCTAGGAAAAACAAGTGACTTGGAAAACAGATCCAGGAGAGACAATCTAAGGATTATCGGACTCCCTGAAAGCCACGATGAAAAAAAGAACATTGATGCTATCTTCCAGGAAATCATGAAAGAGAATTGCCCTGATGTTTTAGAACGAAAAGGCAAAATTGGCATTGAAAGAATTCACCGATCACCTCCTGAAAGAGACCCCAAAATTAAAACCCCAAGGAATATCATGGCCAAATTTCAGGACTATCACACCAAGGAACAGAAATTGCAAGCAGCTAGACAGAAACAGTTCAAATACCAAGGAACTGTGATTAGAATTACACAAGATCTGTCACCTTCCACATTAAAGGATCAAAGGGCCTGGAATGAGATATTCCAAAAGGCAAAAGAACTTGGATTACAGCCAAGAATAAGTTATCCAGCTAGAATGAGCATCATCGTCCAGTGAAGAAGATGGTCATTCAATGATACAGGAAAATTTCACCTATTTCTAATGAAAAGACCAGATCTGAACAAAAAATTTGACCTCCAAGTACAGTACTGAAGAGAAGCATAAGAGGTAAAAAGGAAAAGTCTTGAGAACTATATTTCTACTACAGGTATCCTTAAAGAACGGGGGTATAATTTGATTTTTCTTTGATAATAATGGAAAAGAAATTAGAGGTAGAAGGGATACCATACTGAAAAAAAAGAAGGGGGGGAAGGAGGCAAAATAAAGTAAAAATAAAAGAAATAAAATAAGGCAAAATCTCATAAAGAGACATAAAAGATCTAATATAATTGAGGGAAAGAAGGGAGGGCAATGAGTATTGTGTAAACCTTACTCTCATTTGAATGGACTCTAAGATAGTATATCAGACACATTTGGCTCCAAAGAAAGGCCTGACCCTCCTTGTGAGAAGGTGGGAGGGAAAGGAGAAAAGGCAAGGGATAAACTAATAGAAGGATTAGGGGAAAGGTGTAAAGGGGAAGGAGGGACTCTAAAGGGGGTAGGATTATTGGTGGGAGGTAGTCATTAAAAAGAATGTACTGGGGAGGGGGGAAGGGAGAGAGGGAAAAGGGAAGAGAAAATCATAACTCTGGGTAAATAAGATGGCAGGGAATACACATATAGTTATTTTAACTGTGAATGTGAATGGGATGGACTCTCCCATAAAACAGAAGCGGGTAGCAGACTGGATTAAAAGCCAGAATCCTACAATATGTTGTTTACAAAAAACACATCTAAAACATAGAGATACATACAGAGTGAAGGTAAAGGGCTGGAGGAGAATCTTCTATGCTTCAGGTGAAACAAAGAAAGGCAGGGGTAACAATCCTTAACTTGCATCAAGTAAAACAACAATAGATCTAATTAAAAGAGATAAGGAAGGAAACTATATTTTACTAAAGGGTACCATAGACAATGAAGCGGTATCAATACTAAACCTATATGCACCAAGTGGTATAGCATCCAAATTCCTAGAGGAGAAACTAACAGAGATGAAAGGAGAAATAAACAGTAAAACTATACTAGTGGGGGATCTCAAACTTGCTCTCTCAGAATTAGATAAATCAAATCACAAAATCAATAAGAAAGAAGTTAGGGAGGTAAACAAAAGGCTAGAAAAGTTAGGTATGATAGATCTCTGGAAGAAATTGAATGGGGATAGAAGGGAGTATACTTTTTTCTCAGGGGTTCATGGAAGTTATATGAAAATTGATCATGTGTTAGGGCATAAAAACCTCAAAATCAAATGCAGAAAAGCAGAAATAGTAAATGCATCCTTCTCATATCATGATGCAATAAAACTCACATGTAATATAAGGCCAGGAGAAAACAGACCACAAATTAATTGCAAATTAAATAATCTAATCCTGAAGAATGAATGGGTGAAACAGCAAATTATAGACACAATCGAAAATTTCATCCAGGAGAATGACAATAATGAGACAACATACCAAAATTTGTGGGACAAGGCTAAGGTGGTTATAAGGGGTAATTTTATATCTCTAGATGCTTACTTTCATGAAACAGAGAAAGAGAAGACCAAGGAACTGGGCTTACAATTAAAAAAGCTAGAAAAAGACCAAATTAAAAACCCTCAATTAAATACCAAATTGGAAATTCTGAAAATTAAAGGGGAGATCAATAAAATTGAACATAAGATAACTATTGAATTAATAAATAAAACTAAGAGTTGGTTTTATGAAAAAAAACCCAACAATATAGATAAGCAGTTAGTTAATTTGATTAGAAAATGGAAAGAGGAAAATCAAATTGTTAGTCTCAAAAATGATTAGGGAGAACTTTCCTCCAATGAAGAGGAAATTAGAGTAATAATTAGGAGTTTCTTTGCCCAACGTTATGCAAATAAATTTGATAATCTAAATGAAATAGAGGAATATCTACAAAAATATACATTGCCAAGGTTAACAGAAGAGGAAATAAATTATTTAAATAACCCTATTTTGGAAAAAGAAATAGAACAAGCTATAAACTATAGTTCTCCATATTTTCCTATTTGAACTGGGATAAGTCCTTTAATCTGTCTAGGTTTTAGCTTCTTCCTCTATAAAATGAGAGATTAGACTAAATCACCTCAAGGATTCCTTCTGCTCTCTATCTATGATCCTTTATTTTCACACATCATTTTTGTGCAAGAAAAATCATATCTACAAGAAAGAAAAATCAGAGAAAGGAAACACAATGCAAGCAAACATCAATAGAAAGCATGAAAATGTTATGTTCTGGTCAATATATCATATCCATCTCTCTGTGTGTGTATGGCTTTCTTCACTGAACAATTGGAAGTGATTTGAAACATTTGATTGTTGAAGAAAGCCATGTCCATCAGAATTGATCATCATATAGTAGTGTTGTTGCACTGTATAATGATCTCCTGGTTCTGCTCATTTCACTCAGCATCAATTCATGCAGGTCTTTCCAGAACTCTCTGAAATCATCCTGCTGGTCATTTCTCAGAGAACAATAATATTCCATAACATTCATATATCATAATTTATTATGAGTTGTGGAATAACTTGTATTCCTATAAAGTTGGCACCATTCTTTATATATTTTAGAAATGAGACCTTTATCAGAAACACTGTCTCTAGAGATTTTTTCCCAGCTTTGTACTTCACTTTTAATCTTGTTTCTGTTAGTTTTGCTTGTGTAAAACCTTTTTAATTAAATCAAAGTTTTTCATTTTGCCTTTCATAATGTTCTCTAGTTCTTCTTTACTCATAAATTCTTCCTTTCTCCAAAAATTTGATAGGTAAATTATCCCTTGCTCTCTTAATTTATTTATGGTATTATCCTTTATGGCCAAATCATGTACCTATTTTGATCTTATTTTGCTATGCAGGGTAGGATATGTGTATGCTGAGATTCTAGTTTTTGACATATTATTTTCCAGTTTTCCAATCAATTTTTGTAAAATACTGAGTTCTTATTCCAGAAGCTGGGAAGTGGGGGTTTATCAAGTATTAGATTACTATAGACTTTCACTATTGTGTCATATATATCCAATCCATTCCACTAATCCACCACTCATTTCTTAGCTAGTAACCAATAGTTTTGTGACTGCTGCTTTTTAATATAGTTTTAGATTAGGTTTTTCTAAACTACCATCCTTACTATTTTTTCCCATTAATTCCTATGATATTCTTGATTTTTTGTTCTTTCTAGGTGAATTTTGTTATTATTTTTTCTAGTTCTATAAAATAATTTTTGGCATTATGATCGTTATGAGACTGAACAAGTAGACCAATTTAGGCAGAATTGTTATTTTTGTTACATTAGTTTGGCCCACTCTGAGCAATTGATATTTTTGCAATTGTTTAGATATGACTTTATTTGTGTAAGAAGTGTTTTGTAATTGTGTTCATATAGTTCTTGGGTTTGTCTTGACAGGTAGCTCCCACATATTTTATTTTATATATAGTTATTTAAATGGAATTTCTCTTTATATTTCCTGCTGTTGGGATATGTCAGAATATATAGAAATGCTGATGACTTTTGTGATTTATTTTATATACTGTACTTTGCCAAAGCTGTTGTTTCAAGTAGGTTTTTGTATGATTTTCTAGGATTCTTTAAGTATATCATCATATTATCTGCAAAGAGTGATGGTTTTATCTTCTCATTACCTATTCTAATTCCTTTCATTTCTTTTATTATTACTAATTTGTACATTTTTGCTTATTGTACATTTCTAGTGCAGCGTTGAATAATAGTGGTGATAATGGGCATCCTTGTTTTACCTCTGATCTCATGGGAATGTGTCCAACTTCTCTCCATTACAAATAATGCTTACTGCTGGTTTTAGATAGATAATACACATTTGATGTATTTTGTGAAAACCTTGTTGAGATTATCATGTTATTTTTTTATTTCAAAGGAGAATTTTTAAATGATACAGATCTTAAAGATAATTCTTAAATTTTTGTTCAACACATAATAATTTCTTAATAAATACTTGTCATGATGACTTCTTTTGAGTTCTACTATAAGCTTTCTATTACATCTTTCTTCCTACATATCCTCTAGAAATGTCAGATTCAATAAGTACAAAATATATATTGTAACCATTAACACCAAATCTGATAATTTTGTAGCCTTCAAAATTGTGTTGAGAATCATACCATTCCCCTATTCTCAAAATTCATCCTAGAATCTTTACATTCCTCACTTAATATATTGAATCTATTGTTAATTCTTGTTGATCCTACTTCTGTAACTTCTTTCTCATTTGTCAAATTCTCTCTACTCAATAGCCAACATCCTAATTCGGGTTTTCATCACCCCTTACATGAACTCATATTATGTCATTATAAACAAATTCATTCAAATTGTCCCCTACTTCTTTTATTTCTTTTACCTCCTATTTTTCACCCAGCTGATAAAATAATCAGCTTCAACAACATGTATGATCAGTTCAGTCTCTTACTTAAAAAAGATTCAATGTCTTACCATCATCTATGGGATTTTAAAAAATGCAAACTATACTTGAGATAACATTTATTGCTCTTTATAATCTGGCTTTCGATTTTCTTAATGATATGTTTTATTTCTCTCTGCTGTATCCCCGAGTTAATGTTGCACTTCCTGCCTCTATGCATTTGCTCCTTTTCATTACCTCAAATGTATTTTATCCCACCCAGAATCAGCTCAAGTGATTCCGCATCTGTGAAGCTTTTCTTGATTTCCCCACTTGATAATTTTTTTCAATCATTAATTTTTCTTATTCTGTACTTATTTGTTTCTATGGGTTTTTTCCTGCTTCCCCCAACCAAATCAAATCTCTCTGAAGTCATGGGCTGAGAACTTTTCTTCCTGTTTAATGTTTTGCTTTATATTGATACATTTTACCATTTAACAGCTATCTCTGTGGTTGCATCTATTGTGGAATCCTATTGCTTCAACCAGACAGCTCTGTGAGGTAGATATTATTATCCCAGTTTTGCAGTTAAGGAGAATGATGTTCATAATTACTCAATTGGTCAAGGTCACATAGCTTGTAGATAGCAAGCAGAGACTCAAAACCATATTTAGTGATGTCTTCTATTGTTCTTTCTCATATATCATACTGTCTCTTAGCTTGCATGAGTAAGCCAAGAAAAAGATCTGATATTAAATATTTCAAAGATGAATCTTATGGAAAGAATGAAAAACTTGTTGAATAATGCAGATGAAATTTTATTTATGATCATATGACATTGCATACTTCTTAATAAAAATTTATAATTTAATATCCAAATAGACAAGCCAATGGTATGATGCTCAAAATATTATTTATATATTCATGTTATCAGAGTTCCAATAACTTCTTAAGAACTATTTATCTCCAGTACTTTCTCTTCTTGCAATATAAAAACTGATGTTTAGATGATTGAAAAGCATACTTGTTTAAGCAACCAAAATTTTTCAGTATGCTTTTGTCATAGAAACAAAAATGGATTTCACATTAGAAGTTTTGAATAAGATATCAATCTGATAGTTACTACTTATGCAATTGTAGGAAATGCTTCATTCCCCCAAGTCTCAGCATAAAAAATCTTTAAAATAAGACTATCTGCATTAGTTATCTCAGTGTTGTTTTGAGGGAATGGATTGACAAACTTTAAAGTATTATGAGAATTGAATTGTTGTCAACAATTTTCAGGGGTTCTGCTAATTTACTTTTTAGCTATCTGAAACCAAGATGTTGATAATACTAGATTAGTAACCCCTGATGTGTAGGGACCATGTTTTTTGTTTCTTCATTACTTCCATAGAACCTGCAGAAAGTGAGTATATAGTTGGTACTGCATAAAGCATTATGAAACAATTGAACTAGTAAATAAATCATTCTCTTCTTCCTAGAGATTTAAGCTTCTAAGCTGATCCATTTGGAGGACAGGGAAACTTTTCAATGACATACTTACAAGTAAATTCCAGACTGCAGAAAGGAGGAATAATAAAAAATATAATATTTATAGTGAATGGATATAGATTCATATTTTGCTTAGTCATTATCTGTGTTGACAAGAAAATATCATTTCACCTCTTGGCTTCATTTTCTTATCTGTAAATTATATTGTCCATTAAATTTAAATTCCTTTCCAACTTGAAATACTGGAAAGCATGTCAAAACTCAGACTTATGCCAAACTTTCTTTAGTAATGTCTGATGTCTTTAGATGGCAAAATCAAAAAAAGGTTAAAATTGTGCCTTAAACTTATGGTAGAATAAGTCCCCTGATATCAGGTACTATATCTTATTTTCTTCTACATGCCAAGTTTGAGGAAAAGTTCTCTATTTGTTTTAATAATCACTAAATAAATTTTGAGTTATATTTGAAAGCAAGATCTCAAAATAGTGGGAAACATTATGTTGATGCTTTTAAAAATATGCCCAAGAAAGGATGAGTGAGGAATAACTGGTATGGATACTTTCTCATTTCAATAACATCTTTGAAAGATAAAAACCTAGTTAGGAACAAGATTTAGTAGATAGCTTCCTACGGCAGTCCACAATGTCAGTCACAAAACTGACTGGGAAATATAGAAAAAAAGAAGATTCTCTGTGTGTCTTTCTGTCTTTCTGTCTCGTTCTTTGCCTATTTTCATTCATTTCATGAAAGGATTTTACACAGTAGAGGGAATTACAGCAGATTTGTTCCATTTTAGGATTCAAGCTCAAGATTGTTCTTTTCCAGTTTCTTCTACAAATACTCTCAGTACTATCTGACTTAGCTGTGTCTCATATCAATCCATCTGTAATGTCATTTGTCCTTCTGTGTCAGATTGTTACTTGTAATCTGTGTCACCCTCCCCCAAATAAACTAGCAAGATTTGAAAGTCAATTTGTACTAGTAATATACTTGTCTACTATAACTCTCAGTCTAGCAATCACATTTTGGTACCTGAGACAGCTTTTGGATTATTTCTGCCTCTTTGATTCATCCATTGTTTTATATGTTAAAATTTTCCTAAGACACTAAAGGTAAAGTATTTTTTTTATTTGTGTGCATTTTCTATTTAGCAAGATTTCAAGTTGTTGAAACAAGTTTGGGATGTAGTTATAATCATGCCCAACATGTTATGTTCTTTTACTGTGTTTAAAAATATTTATTTTTCTTTTTAGCATTTGAATTTTAGTTGCTAATATTTAAATAAATATATTCATTCCAGGTCATGAAAGCCTCATTATAGAATATATCCAACAACTAGATTGTTATATGAAGCTATATAATTTCATCTGGTTCTGTTAATACTGCACAGGTATAAACATACATTGATTCTGTGTCCTGAGAGAGTAGCTATTCTTTAGATATTCCTATCTATAGCTTGTGAAAAGGCATCACCCAACTGGTATAAATCAGGTTACTAAGCCTCATGGCCATTATTGAGAGGTGACACTAGAGGAGGTTAACTAAATTCTTACTAGAGATCACTTGCAGAACCAGAAGGGGCTTCTGAGATAGTATTTGAGGTAATTGTATATCAGTCATGCAATGAAGTGGAAAATACTTTATAAGTCTCTACTTTATAACATCCTGTGTTTTAGTTGGTGGAAAGGTGCTAAAGTGAATAGAATACAAGGCCTGATGTTAAGAAGACCTGAGTTTAAATCCAGCTTCAGTTACTTCCTAGATGTGTGAGTCAGAACAAGTCACTTAACCACTGTATGTCTCAGTTTTCTCATTTCTAACGTTGGGACAATAATAGTACCTACTTCCCAGTATTATTTTGAGGATAAAATGAGATAATAATTATAAATTGTTTATCAATTGTCTGACACATAGTAAGCAATATATAAATATTTTTGTTGTTGTAGTTATAACAAAAGTCGATAACCTGCCCTCAAGAAGCTTAAATTCCCAAGGCGGAAAAAACATGTTTACATACCAGCACATATAAATATATACAAAACAAATATAAGACTAATAAATAATACATTATTAACTAGATGTGGGAGGAAGTTGAGGAATGGACTCCAGTAGGGAACAGTATCTGATCTGATCATTAAAGCAAATTATGTAAACAAAGGGAAAAAATAAATTGTGGCAGAAGAGTTTTGAGGGCTGGCATAGTGTGGATAAAGGTATGGATGCAAAAATGTTAAACTGCTTTTGATAAAGAGCAGAAGATCATTTGGGGAGCAACTTGGAGTCAAATTCTACACATTTGACAAATAAGGAAATTAATCTCCAGAAATATTAGGTGAATTTTTCAAGCTCATATAGGCAGTAAGGTTCAAAGGGAGAATTTAAACACAGGACCCTAGATTCAAGAAGTAGTACTCCTTCCAGTGTACCTACTGACCTGTACCCTGAGAATGGTTTAAACTATCTCTGACTCTTCTTTCAAGGCGCAAATTCCAGGATAACAAGCATTGCATTTATTATGAGGGAGCTCTTTTTTAAATTAAATAGTAACAGGTATTATGACATATTGTATTTTTCTAGAATGAGAATATTTGTGTCTTAGTTCTTGATGTGCAGGTGTCAGTTCAAAACTCAGTATGTGACTGGCTCCCTTCCTGTGATTTGGGAAAATGTTATGCAGCATTGAAGAAAAAAATGCTAAAACATTTTGGGAGGGGACAAAAGCAATTTAAAAAAAATAGAAATCTACAGGAATCCCTATTCAAGACAAGCATTCTAAGAATTTATATCTGTTCCAGCAGTGCCTTAGACTTAGCTTGAATCCCAAACTTGATTTTCAATGACAATTTTTTTTGCAGCAAAAAAAGGAGACAGACCACAAGAAGCCAAATGATATCCTCAAAGTTCCATATTTTCTGAGTAAGAGAATAAAAAATATAAATCACATCTCCTGACTCTTAAAATGCTATTTACTCTGTGAGTGGATGTTTCCTAAAATTCAAACATGGGTCTTTAGAATCTTAACCTGAAGTGCCAGTGATTTTTTTTTTTTTAACTAAGAAAAGAAGACAAGTTCCAATATATTTAATTCCCTGGCTTCTAAAAAGTCTGCAACTGAACAATCTGGGACACAGGGTATGGGAGCAGCTGCCATATGGCAGAAAGTATATCAAATTTAAAGTCACGATCAAAGGATCATAGATAGAGAGCAGAAGGAATCCTTGAGGTGATTTAGTCTAATCTCTTATTTTATAGAGGAAGAAGCTAAAACCTAGACAGATTAAAGGACTTATCCCAGTTCAAATAGGAAAATATGGAGAAGAACTATAGTTTGAACTCAAATTGCATGATGCCAAGGTCAGTTGTACTGCCAGTATACCAAGTAGTACCAACATTGTATCACATGACTTCTAAGATTTTGCTTCCAGAATTTGTCACTCTCTGGCTTTGTGATCTCCAGTGATTTATTTAATTTCCTTGAGAATCGACTTAGTAAATCCCATGTTCCCTTTAGTTAATGTCATCTAAATAATTTGTGGAAAGCCAAGAGATTATCTTCAGATCTCTTCTAACATGAAAAAGTGTAGAAATCTACACTTTTCATCTGAGACATGAGATTTTTGATATAAGTATATATATATATATATATGTATATATACACACACACACACACACACATATATATATATAAAACATCTCTCAAACCTTTACCATGAATTAAGTATATTATGTAATTTCATGCACACAGCAAACAAGAACAAAAAATATTCTCTCCCATTTTTCAGATGATAAAACTGAGTCTCTGAAGTTAAATAACTCTTCCAGAGACATGTAAATATTATGTGAAAGGAATAAGATTTGAACATGAATTCTATTGATGTTAAGATGGGTTTTCTTCTCCTGATAATGCTTACCAGAGTGTAAGCACATTCTAAATTTTTAACAAGTATTTGCTAGATTGAATATGAATATGAATATATATATATATATATTTTTTTTTTCTAAACAGATTCTGTAACTATTTTCTTCTCTACACCTTATTTTAAAACTACCAGGCAAAATGCATCAACAATGAAGTTAAAATATTTTGTTAAATTTTGTATGTTTTATTATTATAACCTATATGAAATGATATACTAAAGTTTTGTATAAATCCTTGCTTCTAGGAAAATATACAACAAAATGTTGAATGTATAAATATCATTGCAAGATCCCATACCTTGTATCCTTATCACATAAGCTAATTTATGAAGAACAGGATTCATTAGTGAATACTAGAATTAATTAGTGCAGCAAAGATTACAAAGTTGTACCAGATTTTGTTTGGTTTTATTTTATAAGATATTTAATAAATCAAATCTTCCTCCGTTAGCATTCTGTCACTGGACTTTTATGTTATGCTTGTCAAATGAATATCAACTCATTAATAAGGTTCTAATAATTTACTGAAACATTTACCAAGCATCTGAGGAATAGCACACACAAGGAATTAAAAATATGATACTTGTACATGCCTGTGACTTCCAATATGCAAGAAAGAATATGAATTATATATAGTACCCAGTGATTTATGATAGTATTTAAAAAAAAGAAGACAGGAATAACAGTCAAACCCCAGGAAAGAATACATTTGATTAGAACTTTGAGCAGAGGGCAAAATCTAGAAGGCAGGATTTTTTTTTTTAATTTCAAAATGTTCTTTGAGTCATTTGTGGGCTTACTATCTCTTGCAGTGTGATAAGGGAAGACAAAAGTTGGGAATGATTTTTCCACTCCATCTTGTTTGAAGGTGAAGTGATTTTTAGCTGTCAACTAACACGAAATTTTACATTTTTAAAATTTTCTTACTCACTGTATCCAGATAAGCACTTTTTTCTATTTTCTATTTTTTTCTGATATATTAAGTATGGTAATTGTTGGGTTTGAAATCATACAAATTCAGATTTTCTGACTTAGATATCAGTGTTGAAGCCACACAATAGTTTAATACGCTAATCATAGTAGCAAAATGCTGGAACTTAAAGGAATCTTAGTAGAGCAAGAAGAAGAAAAAACAATAAATATCTATCCATTCACTTTATCTTGAAAATGGTAAAATTAAGGTCAAGGGAAATAAAGTTATCACAGGGGCAATTAGGAAGTTATTTAATCATCTTCATGTTTAGGAGATTTCACAAATCTTCAGCATACTTAATAATAGTGATGACTTAAGCTACTTAAAATGCAAGTTTATTGAGGATGCCTCCTCAAGAGTAGCATTAAGGATTGTGATGTCAGGAAGCATAATAGACTGGTGTAAATATTTAGTTCAATTAGAGGCTTTCTGATGAGTCTTAAATCAGACAATGAAGATGACTTCTTACAAAATCTTATACAATTAGGGACTGCTTTTTGTAAACTTTCAAAGTCACTTGGTTGTGTTTTCTTTTATCATCATCATTATTATTATTATGGATTAAAATTTAAAAATATATATTATAGTGGAAAAAAGCAGTGGTCTGAAAGTCAGGATATCTTTTGAAAAATCATCTCAGCTAGTTGATTTATAAAGGTTTTTCCTGATTTTTAATATTTTTTAACTATACAAAAGAGAAAATTATTAAGAAATATAAATGCATAAACAATGACACAAAAATATGGATTTTACATGAAAGTATGAATTCACTTTATTATGTTTAATATTAAATTTAACCTGTCATGGTTTTTTATATCTGACTGAACTTTCTTCTGTACTTTTCAATGCATCTGAAATGTCCAGTTGAAACTATTTATTTCATTTTCTCTTTTCTAAAATTATTGCTAACCCCACCCTAAATATTTTTGTTTTTGTAACGTTCTCAACTCATGACACAGGATAAATAAAGTCAATTTGTCTTAGAGTAGTCACGATTGAAAATGTGTTCCTCAATTATTGGACTTCCTGAAAGTCATGATGAAAAAAAAGAATCTAAACACTATCTTCCAGGAAATCCTGAAAGAAAACTGCCCCGAGATTGCAGAATCAGAAGGCAAAATCACCATTGAAAGAATTCACTGATCGCCTCCTGAAAGAGACCCCAAAATTAAAACCCCAAGGAATATCGTGGCTAAATTTCAGGACTATAGCACCAAGGAAAAGTTTCTGCTAGCAGCTAGAAAGAAACAATTCAAATACCGAGGATCAATAATTAGAATCACACAGGATCTGTAAGCCTCCCCATTGAAGGATCGAAGGGCCTGGAATCAGATATTCCGAAAGGCAAAGGAACTTGGATTACAGCCAAGAATAACCTATCCTGCTAGCATGAGCATTATCCTCCAGGGAAGAAGATGGTCATTCAATGATATAGGTGAATTTCACCTATTTCTAATGAAAAGACCCGATCTGAACAAAAAATTCGACATCCAAACACAGAACTTAAGATAAGTATAAAAAGGTAAAAAGGAAAGGACCATTGAGAACTTTATTTCTACTATGGGGATACTTAAAGTTTGAGGGTATAATTAACTAGATATTACTTTGATAATATGAAAAAGAAAACTAGAGAGAAAATGGTTGTCATACTGGGGAAAAGAGGGAAAAAGTGGTAAAATAAGATCTAAAAAAAGGAGGTAAAAACAAGGTAAAATCTCTTGAAGAGGCAAAGAAAACCTAATATAATTGAGAGAAAGAGGGGAGAGAGATGAGCATTGTGCAAATCTTACTCTCATCAGACAGGATTTTTCTTGCACAACTTGTCAAGTATTTCAACATTATTAACATGTAGTGGACTTCCTGCCATCTAGGGGAGGGGAGGAGACTGGGGGTAAAATTTGTAATAGAAAGCTTTGTAAAGATCAATGCTGGGGAACTATCTATACATATGTTATACAAATAAAAAGCTTTAATAAAAAAAAAAAGAAAATGTGTTCCTCACTCTGAACCTACAATCTATCACATTATCTAGCAATAGGAGGACTGCTTCATAAGGTATCTTTCGTGGTTAAGATTAATCATTATATTGATCAGATTTTTTTAGGCTTTCAAAGTTATTTTTATTTATAATATAATGATCATTATATAAATAAATCAATTCATAAAAGTCTTTCTCAATTCTATGCAATCTATCACTTTTCTCACTTCACACAGACAGACAGACACACATGGACAGATAGGTAACTGTGTGGCTCAGTGGATAGATTTCCAGGCTCTAGTCAGCAAGACTCTTTTTCTTGAGGTCAAATGTGACCTTAGACACTTAATAGTTGACTATACAATTACTGAGTCTATACAAGTGACTTAACCCTGTTTGCTTCAGTAATATGCTTCAATAATACAGCGTAATCTGTAAAATGAATTGAAGAAGGAAATGGCAAACCACTCCAATATCATTCCCAATAAAAACACAAATTGGGTCATAAAGAGTCAAATACAACAAAATGACTGAACAAAAACTAATACATGTATGAACATATACACCCTAATACAGACACATAAATGATATGTGTTGGTATCATATTTATATGTATTATATATGTCAGTGTATACATATAGATGTATATATTCATGCACCCACAACAGCATACACACATATTGTATGTATGTGTATGTACATAATTACTACATAAATTTTAAATTGATGTAATATTGAATATTTTTCTGTTTAGTTTTTGTGGATCCTGTGCAACAACTGATCTCTGATCAACTTTTCAATAGTAAATAATAATCAATCAACAAGCATTCATTAAAAATTTGTAAAATGTCAAGTATTATGTGAAATTGGATTACTAATATTTTTATTATACTTTATATTGGAAAAGGTCATTTTATTCTCATTCTTCTAACTGTTATTACTGTTCTATTATTATTGGAGTGAATGGGTTGTTCAAGGCAGATTAGCATCTCTTGTATGAGAACTTGCTGAGCCCTTTTCGTAGATGCTCATCTCTTTTTAGTTCCCAACTAACAGCTCGAACCTGTAGTTCCAAGAAGTTGTAGCATGTACATTAGCCACATCCTGGCACACCTTTTCTGTAGATGGGCTAAACTGAGGGTAACCAATGAACTTGAAATCCATTATTGGCTTAAAAAATTATTTTTAATCAGTGTGAGAAGATTGTTTTTTGCAGAATGGGTGGATGAGAACAATTTGTTACAACAATTATGAAGATGACTTAAATAGGCATTATGGAGTGTTTAGAGACCAATCAGACTTTGATGATGTCAAGTTCATCCACTGCTACCAGGGTCAATGCTAGTTTTATTGATCTTTGTCTTACCACTGGACTTTGAAGATTGGAAAAGAGAGTAAGGCTTAAGAAGTAGACAACAATTTATCACTTAAACCCAATTCAAGTATAAGTGAAGACATCTACTATGATGTCATTGGTTTTCTTCCAAAATTAAGATATTAAGAACAGTTTTCTTATTAAAAGAATGCAATAGAATTAACTTTCCCAGATTTTGCAAACAAATTAAGTAAAGTTGGAATTCATTGTTGTTGTTGTTGTTTATTAATATAACCCACTTGTAAATTAATCTACACCTATGAAATATTTTTAAAAACAACCTTTGGGGGTACATTTATATTTTATTAAATTTTTTATGAGATTGGGTTATAAGATGACTCTGTTTCTTATTTTGAGCATATATTTTACACATTTTAATAAATATTCATCATTTTAAGTTATGATAATTGCTGATACATAAATGAGCATAAGTATTTCTAAAATTTATTTATTTCTTCTCTATACAACTTGACTTCCTCTTTTTTTAGCTTTTTGATATTGTCATTTATTTTTTTCTCTTTTAATTAGATTAATAAAAACAAGAATTTGTATATTTTATTAGGTTTTTATTTTTTTGTTTTTTGGGTTTTTTTTTTTTGGTCTATTAAGACCAGTTCCTATTGGATAGAGTCAAGATAGTGGGAAGAAGCCAGAAAATGGTCTGAGGTCAGTCTAATTTTCCTCAGAAGCAATGTTAAGTCAAGCCTCTATACAGATTCTGGAGTGACAAAATCTACAAAAAGATAAAAGTGAAACAATTTTCCAGGTTAGGATAATTTATAAGGACTTCAAGAAAGCTCTCTCACCTGGGTAAAAGGGGAGCATAACCCAGTGCAGTATACTGGCAAGCCATCAGGAGGCTTTGATTCACAGCACAGATAAGCAACCAAAACCTCTTTATCCTAGCTCAGTAGACCAGTGGCACAGCAGTCCAGCTATGAGGTCCTCAAATCTAGGGCAAAAGCCAAATTCCCA
This sequence comes from Myrmecobius fasciatus, assembly GCA_023553655.1. NCBI lineage: Eukaryota > Metazoa > Chordata > Mammalia > Dasyuromorphia > Myrmecobiidae > Myrmecobius > Myrmecobius fasciatus. The sequence continues at coordinate 2,020 of JAJPUD010011099.1, read as the reverse complement.
GGGCCAGAAAACAGGCAACATCTGCTCTATTAGGCCAGGCCAGCCCAGCCAAGCAGAGCAAGAAAGGCATCAGTACCTGTGATCTTTGTTCAAAAAGTTACTGACTAGGCCCTTTAGCTTTAGCACAAGAAGTATGGGAGAGTGCTCCCTCTGTCCCAGGAGAAGAGCTGAACTTCAAAATCCACAAAGTAGAGAGTAAAGTAAATGACCAAGAAACAAAAAAAAGTATTTTGATAATAGAAAGGTACTATGATGACAAAGTATATAAAATTAGAAATTCAAAAGACAATATCGAAAGGCCTACATGTAAAACCTCAAAGGAGAATATAAATTGATCTGAAGCCCCAAACCCCTTCTTGGAAGAGTCTAAAAAAGGATTTTGAAAGACAAATAAGAGAGGTAAAAGAAAATTTGGAAAAATAAATGAGTGGTAAAGAAGAGAGAATCAACAGCTTGGAAAAGGAAGGGAAAAAATCCACCAAAGAAAAAAATTCCTAAAAAAAAAAAAAAGTAGAATTGGCCAAATGGAAAAGGAAGTATAAAAACAAACAAATGAAAATAATTTCTTGGAAAATTAGGATAGGGCAAGTGGAACCTAGTGATTTTGTGAGATTGCAAGAATAAGTCAAACCAGATCAAAAAAAATGGGGAAAAAAAGGTATTGTAAATATCTCAATGAAATGCAAAGTAGATTGAAGAGAGATAATTTAAGAATTATTGGAATACCTGAAAGCCATGATGAAAATTAAAAATTAGTCTGGACAGCATCTTTAAAGAAATTATTAAAGAAAACTGCCTTGATATCCCAAAAACAGAAATCAAAATACATTGAAGGTCCTTCGGGGGGTGGAGCCATGGTGGCGGAGATCAGACAGGATTCTCTGTAACCTCCTCTAACCTCCCCTGAAACCAACAACATACGAAGCCTCTAGACTGATTCTGAAGCAAAAAAAATCCACAATATCTGGAGAACAACACGATTCTAGAAGAAGATACTCTGGAAGAACCTCAAAACAGGTCTCTTTTAATGGGGCAGGGGGTGGCCTACTGAACCCAGACTGCAGCGTAGGGAGACCGCTGCAGGGAGCTGGAGCAGGGAGCTGGAACAGGAGTTGGAACAGGAGTGGGAGCGTTGTGCTTTTCACACACCTGGGAGTCTTCTTCGAGCTTCTTGGAACAATTTGTCCTGATTGTGGGCAGGTGGTTTGGAGGGTCTGCCTTTTGAGGGGGATAGATTGTGAACCACTGAACCCCTGATGAGCATCGGACCTAGCTGCCATTACACAGCACCTTAAAGCAATCAATCAAACAACAGGACTGATAAGCACCAAAAATAATTCAATCAGTGGAGCTGCCCAGCCCCTGACATAATTCAATCAGCAGAACTGCCCAGTTCCTGAAATAACTCAATCAGCAGAACTGCCCCAGGGCAAATTAAAGTAGCTGTCCCACCTTTGCCCTAAACAGACCTCACACCTTTAAAAAAAATGAATAAAAAACCAAAAAGAGCTCTCACCATAGACAACTTTTATGGAGAGAGGGAAGAACAGACCTCAAATCCTGAGGCCCCTAAAGGTAAAGCAACTCCAGAAAAAGCCCCAAAGAGAGACATAAATTGGTCTCCATGTCACAAGGCTTTCTTTGAAGATTGCATAAAAAATCTTAAAAGAGAGTTAGAAGAAACAAGGGGAAACGAAATGAGATCACTGCAAAATAAAATAGAAAAAATGGAAAAAGAATGCAGTGAACAAAAAAATGTAATTGGTCAATTGCAAAAGGAACTAAAAACAGTAACTGAAGAAAATAAGACATTAAAAATTAGAATCGAACAATTGGAAATTAATGACTCATCAAGACTTCAAGAATCAGTTGAACAAAAACAAAAAAATGAAAAGATAGAGAAAAACATGAAATATCTCCTAGGAAAAACAACTGACCTGGAAAATAGATCTAGGAGAGACAATCTAAGGATTATAGGGCTTCCTGAAAGCCATGATGAAAAAAAGAACCTGGACACTAT